>JAKOGI010000460.1:252500-347500 GCA_029747015.1 Carnegiea gigantea
ATTCCGATGAATTGAAACGTTATAGGGAGGAGTTGGATTAATTGAGTTGAATGAGATCCATTGGGCTAAAATTGAAATGAGTCTAGGGTTATTGTGTGGGCGGTGCTGTGAAGAGGTAATTCGAGTCCGTGTGTTAAACTGCCAATTTACGAAGTGTTATTTAATGTAATTGCATTTCTGATTCATTAGATTAGCTAATGTCAATTTCTAGTGGTATTGTTAATGCTTAAATTGTGGTGATATTGTTTCTCTCAACCCATGTTTGCCCTATTTTTCCTAGGAGGTAGGCGGGAATAGGAAAGTTAGTTGAACGGTTCAGCAAATTGGTTTAACAGTGAATCGAATTCATGAACCAAGCAGTGACTTGCTCTTGTTCTGCCTTATCTTAGTTGGAACCTACTTTCCTATTATGTTGAGACTAAGGCCATGGCCATAGAATTAAGAACTTAAATAGGTTCATTAAACCCTTTAGTTGAACTGTTCAGTTGGTTGACTTTTTGTTCAAATGTTAAAACCTTCCCTTTTAGGTTAATAGAGTGTCATATAGAGATTGCGAGCATGTTCTGAAGGTTTCATTTCTTATAAACTTCGAATGAAGTTAGCAATCTTGGAAGTGGTTAAAAAAGTGTTGTGTAAGGTTTACGAAAGTGTTTTAAAGGATTCATTTCCTGTAAACTTGGAATGAATTTAGCAAACCTAAAGCATGTGGCTGCTTTGCAAAACCAAACTGTTGAGTTCTTTTAGGTGAAACTAACTATGAGTAATTTGTCAACGGGTGGCTTCTAGAACACATTTTTGAACATCGTTTTATGTGAAACTCGAAGTTTACTTGGCTGAGAACTTGTTTACAACTTTCTTTGCTAAGCTGAACATTTGTTATGCTTTTTAAAAGTAAGCTTTTGCCGTTATTAAGGATTTATTAGTCTTCTTGAAAATGGATATATTGTTGTTGTGATATAACGGGAATAATATCAAGCATGTTTGTAAGTGAGTTGCATTTGATATATTTTAGGCTAGGAGAATAGTTTTAGTATAAAGGACTTGGTCTTAAGAGTAGACCTTAGGATCCTAATTGGAGCAGGATCCTAGTTGTCTGCATCCTGATAAGGATAGGAGTTCACTGACTTTGGGAGGTCCTAGGGATACAAAAAATCATGAGTTGTGTCACTCACCTAATGAAAACACGAATATGTGAATCTCATGCCCTGAAAGTGAATTCATTACTTGTTATGAGTTGAAAGCTCCTCGATTCTGATTTATGTTGATAGAGCGAGTTGAAAAAGTGATTGAACTATTTGAAAAGGGTCCTTATCAATTTATGAATGAAATTCTTAAAGAGAAAGCAATTTACAAATATTCTTTTTACACACTATTTTTGTTTCTTACTAAAAGAACTCAAGCGGTAGCTTATGTGGAATTCCTTGACGTTAAGTGTGTAACTGGGTGTCAAACTGTCTACCAGCCTAAATGATAGGGATGAATTGAAGGATGAGGTGATTTTGGGATCTTGTGTGCCTAATATGCTTATAATAACTATGATTTATGTGTGCCTGATGCATGGTGGCATTGTATAAAACTGTTTTATTTTCTTGGAGTTGAGAATCATTCACTGAGCGTACGCTAGCTCATCCCCTCTTTATTTTCATTTTCCTCGAGGTTCTTGAAATAATAGGTAGAAGGCCTTGACTCACTTAAATTGAGTTAGAACCTTTCTTTTGCTTGCAAAAAAAGGGGTCATATGTATGTATACCTGAATTCGTGAGTTTAATGATGTACTATGATGTATTCATAGGTTAATAAGCACATGTAAGTTAAAGACATTCGTCATGTATTGCATCTTGGCTAGCGATTTCACTCTATATGGTCGTGTGAGCCAACCATTTGGATAGTTAGTCGTGTTTGTGGGATATGATTGAGTTTTGTTTTCAACATGCAAAGCTCGGTGCTCCGGATGTGTGATACATTGAGTTACACCTTTTAATTTTTCTTTTATTATTTTCTTAGTTTGTGTACTTCGAGCATGTGGCTTGTGGAGTTGTAGTCTCCAGCATATAGCTGTCGAGCTTGTTGGATATATTCTTTATGTTTTTATTGTTACAGGTACCTAATGTAGGGCTATAAACCTAAGTTATGGTAAATCTTTAGGTAGAGCTCTGTCCATTTCTTTGCAAAATTTTATAAATTACTAACATCACTAGCCCTATGGCACAAGAATGTTATAGATGGTATCAAAGTTAGGTGCTGCGGCCATAGATTTTAGCTTAAGTCTTGCATTTCATATAGCCGTATAGATATTTCTTGAGTGATGATATGACATATGGTGTGCCTTTGGGTGTAAATGTGGTTTTGAGGTGCTAGCTAATGTGACCAATTCATTATTAGATGAGTAAAGTAAACAAGTTGATAGCAAAATCGAGGTAGGAGCTAGAGTATAAGTTGGACGACTAGTGCTCTTGTGAGCTAGCTAAGTGTTAATGCTATTTATAATGGGTTTTGTGTACTTATCTTTGGCAACATAGCTGTAATAGTCCAACCCTATATTATATTTATTCTTTTCATTAATCTATGTGATTAATTTCGTCGCATTTAAATCATTGTTTCCTTTGTTATTTCAAGTGGGAAAATCTAATGGGCCATCACCTTGCAATTCGAGTTTTGTTTTGTGAAATCATCGAAATTAGACCTTGATATTTATGAATTAAGTGATTTAATTATCTTTAGGACAATCACAAACTTTTGAAAAAAAAAATATTTCACAAACGTGCTCGGTTTCAGTTCTTTCTCAAAACCGAGCCCATTTAGGGCCGTTTGCGATGCAACAAGTCTTGAACCTCATTTGTTTAGCTAATCTCACTTAATTAAGCCTTAATCAAGCATGCTTTTCTTGACTTTTCTCTTTCAATTTTCAGCCAAGTAAATTGAAATATAAATTGTAAACTTTTTCATTTTGGTTCATTTTTAACCAAGCCTTTTTGTGAGCTTCTCTCTCTTCCCTCTCCTCCTTCTCTCTACACGGCCACAGCAGAAAAACCAGCACCATTTCAGCCACCTTCAACCACCAAAAAACCCACCAAACATCCCTACTCACCACCCCAAACATCCCTTTCACTTTCATAGACATCAAGCATCATTTCTAGCAACTTTCTCAAGCACAAAGTAAGTGTTCTTTTGACCCCTATGTTGATTTGTGTTTTGATTCTTGATCTTGTTGATTTTTGGTTCTTATTATGGTTGTTTTAGTGATGGATTATGCTGTTTTTGAGGTCTTAAGAACCTTCTTGTTGATGGATTAAGGTAGAGATGAAGTTAGGGTTAGGGTTTCATCTTGTTCATGCAAGTTACTTGTTCAAGTGAGGTTTATTGCTTGTTTTATCCTTGTTTTGGCTTATGTTTTAATATATTGAAGTTTGTTGTGGTGTTTATGGTGTTTGGGAAAAGATGGAAGTGAGTTCAAGTTAACCCAAAGCTAGGGTTTTGTTCAAAATGCATGATTTGGACCAACTAATGCTAAATGTGTGGTGTGTGAGTATATGTGACTAAAAAGGGAGCTTTATTTGAGATGAATATGAAAAGAAATTATGTATGGTGTTTTTGTATGAGGTTGGAATGTACCAAAGTGTATTTACACACTCTTAAAAAGGAGTTTGAGTTGAGGATTGGTGAAAAACATGAAGGAAAACACTAAAGCAGTGCTGCTGAAATTTTCAGAAAAACAGGGCAGGCTTTGAAAGGAAACTGGTAATGATCGGCCAATCCAAAAATTCTTATTTTTGGTGGGGAGATAGGTCAGTGTGTTAGCTTCAAAATGACTCTTGAATCGCATCAATCCGAGGTCTGTGGAAAATGTTATGGTCATTTTACCGAACCTGTGCAGGATGGGTTTAAAACTGACATGTTAGTGTTCTAACCCCTTTTTAGGAAACCTAGCATGGGAGTCATGTTTTGAGTCCTTGGTGAAAGTTTTAGAGGCCTTCCTAAGCTATTTATATTGGGGTCTTACGTCCTATTTGGAGGTCGGGACAATAAGTTATGGGTTATTCTTCCCATACCCTCCTTTGAAAACCAAATGTTCTAAATTAGCTACCATGTCTCACTTCTCATTTTTTTAGTTTACATCAACGTCTTTTTGGTTACTCATGAACCGTTGTGTAAAAGCTCTTCATAAGCCAGTTTTATTTAAAATTATCAGTTATGCAAACATGATCGTTTCTAACCTCATGTTCCTGTAATGGACTTTTGAGCAGAATCAAGGCCGAAGCTTCCATTTTCTTCACTTTTGTATATCTCATTCCTCTGTGCATTAACATTTAAAACTTCCAGGTACGTTTATTGCCTGTATCTTTAGTACTCAGGATGCATTTATCAAAATCATAATATTTTGATAAGCACATCAATCAATCATTTTAATCAGTGTTTCATCGCATAATTGGTGACCCCGTCAGTTATCAGTTACAGGGCATTGCCCTCAGTTACCCGCGCGGCTTCAGGCCAGGTCCCTCGGTCGGCTTGGCAGGTGTACACCTATTCACAGATCGTAACAGTTACTAAAGGGGTGCACTAGCAGATAATAATCCGCAATACAGTTTTATATACATCTCATCCCCTGTTTTCACTTAAAATGAATTGCAAGTGGGCCCTAAATTACCTTCCAATGAACCTTTAACAGTACAGGGATGCATGTACTGAGTTTTGGCTCACAGTTCGAAATATTTTTATGTTTTGTTTTAGGAAAATGTTCAGTGAATCACCCCGAGGTGGGCAGGGAGGCCGGAGATGCCAAATGAGACAAACCATTCTTGTGGTTAACGGTGTGGGAGAGCTAAGATGCTATCTTAGCATATGATGATGTATTTTGGAGGCTGAAGTACATTTAAGTTAAATTATGTATTTTGATGTTGCGACTGTATTTCTGAATCAAGTTATGTAAGGTTGTGTTATCCTTGGGATGTTAGAACCTTTTTGTATATAATTAAATGGTTTGGGTGATGATGGTGTATACCCTATTATGGGGTAACCTTTGGATTAAGATAAATCTTCATGTTTAATGCAAGCCTTGTCCTTCATGGACGGCGGTAACGCCCCGTTCATTGAGTCATTGTATCTTATTGGTAATCTTGAGCAGATGAAAACAGGAAAAGGATCATGTATACTTGGGGTGTTACAGATTTGGCATCAGAGCCAGGTTTAGATTTTCTTGAGGAAAGTAGAGTGAGAACCTCTAGGGTGAGTATTTGAATGGTGTAGTGATGGGGAGGCTATCTATAGTCTATTGCTAGAATGATATTGATATTAAGAGCGTAATATCGGTATTAGACTGTCAGTTGCTTTCATTTGTAAGCTTTTTGTTTATGGATGTGCACACCTCTTACATATGTGTTTTTCTTTTGTTAGATGGACCCTTATGGTGTTAATATGCTACCGGGGGGCTCTATGATAGCTCATATTGCCTTGCTACACATGAGTATGGAAGGACATGCACAGGACCCTTATTCTGAGTTTCACAGTATTACCGTCCGTGCCCAGAGACTGCTTGAGTCCTTACCTCCGGTTGGCCCGTGGGTGGAATTTAGGCAGCGTTACCACAACTTCATGATGACAGGGAACCCAGGCTTGGACGGACCTAGGTTTCAGGCCCAGGGGGCATGGATGACTCTCACTACGGAACTGTTATTGAGAGAGGAGTTCGAATTGAGGGGACTGACTATGGAACCTCTTCAACATGTTTTCCCCCTATATCAGGTCCACCCTCCACCTGTAGCCCCGGTACCAGCACAGGGGCCACCCTCCCCGCCAGCACCAGCACAGGGGCCACCCATTCCACCCGCACCAGCCACCCCACTGATGCCCGATAGCCCTGGGGAGGCTTACGTGGTAAGTGGTGATTAGCTCTGAGGATGAGGACCACCAGGGCGACGAGGACGGTCCAGAGGAGGATGATCCAGAGGAGGAGGATCCCGAGGAGGATCAAGATAGTGATGAGATGGGGATAGACCCGCAAGGGGAACAAGAGGCGGACGAGTTGATGATGGGACTAGGGGAGGAGCCTGAGCCACAGATTCAACAGGAGGTCGATGGTGCCGAATCAGAGGCATCTATGAGTAGCTTTGATTCAGGTGAAGAACCTGATGATGAGTCTGACCCCGATTACGATCCATCCAGGGATCGTTAGGTGGTTCTATAGGCTAGCCTAGTGGTTTTATTTTGAGTCCTGTATGTAGTAATGGTTTGGCTGGATTGGATCATTACATTTTGTGGGGCATCTGGCATTGTATATAGTTAGTCCAATCCTCGCCAACCAGGATGATATAGTCCGTACCTTGTTTTTTTGGGTTATGTCACGGACTTAGTGCATAGGGGCTATTTAGTTTTAATGATACGGAAAGAGTTAGAGTTAGTCTTACGTACTTAGCTTGGTGTACTGTACTTTTGTTGCTCATGTATATAAATCAACGATGTTTGTAAGTAAGCAGTGTTGAAATGATAATGCTTTAAGTTATGATATAATCTGATATGTCTAGAGGTTCTAGTGTTTGAATTGCTTTATTTACTCTATGTTCAGAATGTCCTAGTCAGTACACAACAACATGGAGGTTCAGGTAGAGGACGATATGGAACAAGGCCAGGGATCGGGTGATCAAGCCTCCTGCCAGGAACCACAACATGGGGACACGCCACCATTGCCCTCTGTATTAGCTAGCAACTTAGGAGACCCAAGTTATTGGCCAACCTTAGTTGCTGAATTGATGAAGCGAATTCCCCAAGTACCTGTTGAAACCCCTCCTAAAGAGGATAAATTGGCAGACAGGGTAGCACGGCGCAACCCTAAAGTTTATAATGGATCTTATGATCCAGTAGTGTTAGAAGAATGGATAAGGGGAATGGAGAAAGTTTTCACCGTAGTTGGGGTACCAGAGGAAAAGAAAATGAACATTGGGACGTATTATCTGTCAGGTGAAGCTGACATTTGGTGGAATACTGTGAAGGATAAACTCCTAGGGCCTGAATTCACTTGGAGTAAATTTTTAGTGGAGTTGAGGGCGAAATTTTACCCAGCTGTGGTGCAAAGGCAAAAGGAGAAGGAATTTATAGAGTTGAAAATGAGTGGCAACATGTCTGTGATGCAATATGCTAGTAAGTTCACAGAACTATCTAGATTTGTCCCTGAATTTGTATCCTCTGAAAGGTTAAAGATGAGAAGGTTCGAGGAAGGTTTGGCCTTCTACATTCGGAATCAGTTAGCGGGGCAACCAATTTTGACTTGTCAAGAATTATATGAGCGAGCAGCTGAAGTAGAACGAGTGAAGACGGAATTGAGAGCTCTGAACCCAATTAACCATAAGAGCAAGGGGTTTGAACGGGGGACTCCTAGTGAAAGTGTGAATCAGATCCAGAAAAAGCCTACTCCACTTCCCTCTAAGAGCCGTCCTATGGGCTCGTCAGTACCCGTAACCTGTGCGAAGTGTGGAAGAACAAATCACACCACTCCTGAATGCCGAGTTGGCAGCAACAAATGCATGTGGTGTGGAAGTCCTGAACACCTCATCACTGCATGCCCCCGCCGACTGAAAGCTGTAGATAGAGGCGCAGCAAAACCTTTGGCTCCGCCCCGCCAGGGACCCCCACCTACAAGGCTTGCAGTTGCAGGAAGGACATTCGTGATGATAAAAAGGAAGCTGCTACCTCTGGTACGGTAGTCACTGGAACTCTCTTTTTAAATTCAAAGCCATTTTGTGTATTATTTGATTCAGGTGCCACTCATTCTTTTATATCTACCCAATCCACTATACAATTGGGTCTGGAGAACAAGAGGATGGAAACTAATTATAAAATTAAGCTGCCCAACAACTCTGTGATTGAGTGCCCTCTCGCTTATGAATCTGTCCCCATTATCATTGGTGAAGCTACCTTCCCTGTGGATTTGATTCAATTTGACTTGTCTGATTTTGATATCATTCTGGGAATGAATTGGTTACATACTTATGGAGCCAAAATTGACTGTGAAAATCTTAAGGTTATTTTGAAGGATGAGAAAGGGAGAAAAGTGTGTTTTTATGGGCAGAAAGAGACCAAATCTTGCTCTTTGATTTCCGCTATGAAAGCAAGCAAGCTGTTATATCGGGGGTGTATTGGGTATTGGTGTTATGCTATTGACTCCCAAACGAAAGAAGAGAAAGCGGAGAATATACCTGTAGTTTGTGAATTTGAAGATGTTTTTCCTGAAGAGTTACCAGGACTACCCCCACAAAGGGAAATTGATTTTGGAATCGAATTAATTCATGGGGCTAACCTATTTCGAAAACTCCATATCGTATGGCCCCAACTGAGCTTAAGGAATTAAAGATTCAACTAGATGAACTGTTACAGAAAGGCTTCATCAGGCCAAGTGTGTCACCATGGGGTGCTCCAGTGTTGTTTGTTAAGAAAAAGGATGGAACCTTAAGACTCTGTATTGATTACAGGGAGTTGAACAAGATTACCATCAAAAACAAATATCCTCTGCCACGAATAGATGATTTGTTTGATCAACTCCAAGGAGCAGGAGTATTCTCTAAGATTGATTTGAGGTCAGGGTACCATCAACTTAGGATTAAGCCTGAGGACATTCCTAAGACAGCGTTCAGGACCAGGTATGGTCACTATGAGTTCACAGTGATGCCTTTTGGTCTCACTAATGCTCCTGCAGCCTTTATGGATCTTATGAACATGGTTTTCAGGCCTTATTTAGACAAGTTTGTCGTGGTATTCATAGATGATATCCTTATCTATTCTAAGGATGAAAAGGAACATGCTGATCAATTGCAGATAGTATTGCAAACTCTGAGGGAACATCAACTCTACGGGAAATTAAAGAAATGTGAATTTTGGTTGGAGGAAGTAGTATTTTTGGGGCATGTGATTACCAAAGAAGGAATTAAGGTTGACCCCCAAAAGGTGAAAGCAATCACAGAATGGCCAAGGCCTACCAACGTCACAGAGATTAGAAGCTTTCTGGGTTTAGTAGGCTATTATCGAAGATTCGTTAAAGATTTTTCAAAAATAGCATCACCCCTCACCAATCTACTGAAGAAGGTGAATAAGTTTGAGTGGACTGAAAGGTGTGAGGAAGCTTTCCAAGAGCTAAGGCAGCGTCTCACTACCGCCCCAATCCTAACTCTACCAATGGAAGGAAAAGAGTATACTGTATATAGTGATGCTTCGAAGAATGGTTTGGGGTGCGTACTAATGCAGGAGGACAAAGTAGTAGCTTATGCCTCTCGACAACTCAAGCCATATGAGAAGAACTACCCTACCCATGACCTGGAGTTAGCAGCTGTGATCTTTGCATTGAAAATTTGGAGACATTATTTATATGGGGTATCGTGCAAGATCTATACTGATCATCAAAGTTTAAAGTATATCTTCACCCAGAAGGAGCTCAATTTGAGACAGAGGCGTTGGCTTGAGTTGCTTAAGGACTACGATTTGCAAATTCAATATCATCCTGGTAAAGCAAATGTGGTGGCAGATGCTCTAAGTAGGAAAGCGCAACATAGCTCGAACACTGTGATGATCACTCAATTGAATCTCTTAAGAGAACTGGAGTCCTTTGGGATTCAATTGGTGTCCCACGGGCAAACGAAGGCTCGTTTATTAGTACTCACTTTACAGCCTTCTTTAGAGGAGGAAATACGAATGAATCAGGAAAGTGATCCCGAACTTCAAAGGATAAAATAAAATTTAGAGAAAGGGAAATCTCCGGGATTTGTAGTACATGAGGATGGGACTCTAAGGTTCCAGAATCGTCTATGTGTGCCCAAACATGGGGAATTAAGAAAGCAGATCCTGGAAGAGGCTCACAATACTCGTTATTCAGTGCATCCAGGAGGCACCAAGATGTACAGAGATCTGAGACAATATTTTTGGTGGAATAATATGAAGAAGGACGTTGCAGAATATGTGGATAGGTGTCTAATTTGTCAGAAAGTTAAAGCCGAGCATCAACGTCCTGTGGGTGAACTACGACCCTTAGAAATTCCAACATGGAAGTGGGATTCGATTTCGATGGACTTTGTTATGGGTTTACCGCTTTCTGCCACGAAAAAGAATGCTATCTGGGTCATAGTTGATCGACTCACAAAGTCAGCTCATTTCCTGCCCATCAAGGATACTTGGGGAGTTGAAAACTAGCTCAACTGTATGTCAAGGAGATAGTCCGTCTACATGGGATTCCTTTAGACATAGTCTCAGATAGGGATCAAAGGTTCCAAGCACGTTTCTGGCAAGCGCTTCAAAAAGCCTTTGGAACCAAACTAAACTTCAGTAGCTCCTATCACCCAGAAACAGATGGACAAACTGAAAGGGTAAACCAAATTGTGGAAGACATGCTGAGAGCTTGTGTATTGGAGTTTCAAGGGAAGTGGGAAGATGACTTGCCTCTGGTGGAATTCTCTTATAACAACAGCTATCAATCCACCATCAAGATGGCCCCATTTGAGGCTCTGTATGGAAGAAAATGTAGAACCCCATTGTGCTGGAGTGATTTGGATGAGGCACTGATTATAGGTCCTGAAATGATTCAAGAGACCACTGAAACCATAAGAAAGATTCAGGAACATATCAGAATTGCCCAAAGTCGACAGAAAAGTTATGCAGACAAAAGAAGAAGGCCTCTGGAGTTTCAAGTAGGTGATAAAGTTTTTCTGAAGGTTTCACCAACTAGAGGTGTTAAGAGGTTCGGAATACGGGGAAAATTGAGCCCAAGATATATTGGACCTTACGAAATCATTGAACAGTTAAATCCTGTAGCTTATCGGCTAGATCTGCCTATAGAGCTTGAGCATGTACATAACGTGTTCCATGTCTCTCAGCTTAAGAAATACATTCCAGATCCAGATCATACCATTGTATCTGAACCGATTGATATCGCTGAAGATCTAGTATATGAGGAACGTCCTGTTCAAATACTAGATCACAGGATTAAACGACTACGCAACAAGCAGGTCCCATTGGTTAAAGTACTATGGTCAAACCACACCTCCCAGGAAGCCACCTGGGAGACCGAAGAGGCTATGAGAACTGCATATCCATATTTATTTGAGGTAATCCCTGCATGATGAAATTCGTCAGTTTCTAGGACGAAACTTTTTAAGGGGGGAAGACTGTAATAGTCCAATCTTATATTATATTTATTCTTTTCATTAATCTATGTGATTAATTTCGTCGCATTTAAATCATTGTTTCCTTTGTTATTTCAAGTGGGAAAATCTAATGGGCCCTCACCTTGCAATTCGAGTTTTGTTTTGTGAAATCATCAAAAATAGACCTTGATATTCATGAATTAAGTGATTTAATTATCTTTAGGACAATCACAAACTTTTGAAAAAAAAAATATATTTCACAAACGTGCTCGGTTTCAGTTCTTTCTCAAAACCGAGCCCATTTAGGGCCGTTTGCGATGCAACAAGTCTTGAACCTCATTTGTTTAGCTAATCTCACTTAATTAAGCCTTAATCAAGCATGCTTTTCTTGACTTTTCTCTTTCAATTTTCAGCCAAGTAAATTGAAATATAAATTGTAAACTTTTTCATTTTGGTTCATTTTTAACCAAGCCTTTTTGTGAGCTTCTCTCTCTTCCCTCTCCTCCTTCTCTCTACACGGCCACAGCAGAAAAACCAGCACCATTTCAGCCACCTTCAACCACCAAAAAACCCACCAAACATCCCTACTCACCACCCCCAAACATCCCTTTCACTTTCATAGACATCAAGCATCATTTCTAGCAACTTTCTCAAGCACAAAGTAAGTGTTCTTTTGACCCCTATGTTGATTTGTGTTTTGATTCTTGATCTTGTTGATTTTTGGTTCTTATTATGGTTGTTTTAGTGATGGATTATGCTGTTTTTGAGGTCTTAAGAACCTTCTTGTTGATGGATTAAGGTAGAGATGAAGTTAGGGTTAGGGTTTCATCTTGTTCATGCAAGTTACTTGTTCAAGTGAGGTTTATTGCTTGTTTTATCCTTGTTTTGGCTTATGTTTTAATATATTGAAGTTTGTTGTGGTGTTTATGGTGTTTGGGAAAAGATGGAAGTGAGTTCAAGTTAACCCAAAGCTAGGGTTTTGTTCAAAATGCATGATTTGGACCAACTAATGCTAAATGTGTGGTGTGTGAGTATATGTGACTAAAAAGGGAGCTTTATTTGATATGAATATGAAAAGAAATTATGTATGGTGTTTTTGTATGAGGTTGGGATGTACCAAAGTGTATTTACACACTCTTAAAAAGGAGTTTGAGTTGAGGATTGGTGAAAAACATGAAGGAAAACACTAAAGCAGTGCTGCTGGAATTTTCAGAAAAACAGGGCAGGCTTTGAAAGGAAACTGGTAATGATCGGCCAATCCAAAAATTCTGATTTTTGGTGGGGAGATAGGTCAGTGTGTTAGCTTCAAAATGACTCTTGAATCGCATCAATCCGAGGTCTGTGGAAAACGTTATGGTCATTTTACCGAACCTGTGCAGGATGGGTTTAAAACTGACATGTTAGTGTTCTAACCCCTTTTTAGGAAACCTAGCATGGGAGTCATGTTTTGAGTCCTTGGTGAAAGTTTTAGAGGCCTTCCTAAGCTATTTATATTGGGGTCTTACGTCCTATTTGGAGGTCGGGACAATAAGTTATGGGTTATTCTTCCCATACCCTCCTTTGAAAACCAAATGTTCTAAATTAGCTACCATGTCTCACTTCTCATTTTTTTAGTTTACATCAACGTCTTTTTGGTTACTCATGAACCGTTGTGTAAAAGCTCTTCATAAGCCAGTTTTATTTAAAATTATCAGTTATGCAAACATGATCGTTTCTAACCTCATGTTCCTGTAATGGACTTTTGAGCAGAATCAAGGCCTAAGCTTCCATTTTCTTCACTTTTGTATATCTCATTCCTCTGTGCATTAACATTTAAAACTTCCAGGTACGTTTATTGCCTGTATCTTTAGTACTCAGCATGCATTTATCAAAATCATAATATTTTGATAAGCACATCAATGAATCATTTTAATCAGTGTTTCATCACATAATTGGTGACCCCGTCAGTTATCAGTTACAGGGCATTGCCCTCAGTTACCCGCGCGGCTTCAGGCCAGGTCCCTCGGTCGGCTTGGCAGGTGTACACCTATTCACAGATCGTAGCAGTTACTAAAGGGGTGCACTAGCAGATAATAATCCGCAATACAGTTTTATATACATCTCATCCCCTGTTTTCACTTAAAATGAATTGCAAGTGGGCCCTAAATTGCCTTCCAATGAACCTTTAACAGTACAGGGATGCATGCACTGAGTTTTGGCTCACAGTTCGAAATATTTTTATGTTTTGTTTTAGGAAAATGTTCAGTGAATCACCCCGAGGTGGGCAGGGAGGCCGGAGATGCCAAATGAGACAAACCATTCTTGTGGTTAACGGTATGGGAGAGCTAAGATGCTATCTTAGCATATGATGATGTATTTTGGAGGCTGAAGTACATTTAAGTTAAATTATGTATTTTGATGTTGCGACTGTATTTCTGAATCAAGTTATGTAAGGTTGTGTTATCCTTGGGATGTTAGAACCTTTTTGTATATAATTAAATGGTTTGGGTGATGATGGTGTATACCCTATTGTGGGGTAACCTTTGGATTAAGATAAATCTTCATGTTTAATGCAAGCCTTGTCCTTCATGGACGGCGATAACGCCCCGTTCATTGAGTCATTGTATCTTATTGGTAATCTTGAGCAGATGAAAACAGGAAAAGGATCATGTATACTTGGGGTGTTACAATAGCTTAAGGTACATTTGGTTTGAAGTCAAAGGGGTGGAAAAGAGGCAAATCCTAGATATATAATTTACTCCTTGGGTACTACAATAGACTAAGAAGACATACTAAAAAGTTAGTGAAGAAGAGGATGGAAGCCATTAAGCCATTTTGTCTTCTTAGAACCCAAAGATTTGAGAATGTTAAAGTTCTTTCTCATCATGGTGATAGGTTTTGTTCTTGCATTTCCATGTATAGCTGGATGCTATTTATGAGTGTATACGTGCTGAGAAGTGTACATGATGGTGTTTGTGAGTGTATACATGCTCAGAACCTATACACCACTGGATTTGTAAATGATGAGCTACTAGGGGAGTGATTAGATATCCTTTGCTATGTTTGACAATCCTAATAGATGATATGTTTATTTATGAATTTTGAGTTGTTTAAGAAAATTAAGTGAGAGTTTCATATATATATATATATATATATATATATATATATATATATATATATATATATATATATATATATATATATATATATATATATATATATATATATATATATATGTATGTAAGTTTGGGAGGTAGTGATGGAGCTCAGTTAATTGTTGTATGAGTGTTATCCCTATCGCTCCCCCAACTTATCATTACTGCTTGTGTGTGATTATTGTTATTCTGTGCTTAGTTGGTGGCTTGGTGCTGTTTACATCATGTATTTCCTATTGTTCATTATGCAACTACCATTGCTATCGAGTTAATCATGTGCTATACTTTCTGTCATACGAGCTATTATTCTTATTGTGAGATTGATAGCACTCTGGTTTTATCAAACGTCAAAATACCTAGAAAGAAAGAGGAGGAGAGAACCTGAAAGACTTTGGAATTGTTATCTATAAGGGAAAGGACCCATATATTACTAGTGCACTCCTAAATATTAATGCAAAGTCTGAAAACTAGAACTCTCTAAGTGATTAAACCCTCCTTCCATATTGTGAGTCTTTAACGTTCCTACAACCATATATCAGTGGATGTGCTCTATAGACCATCTAAACATACTCGCCATGCCATTAATCCATGATCTAAACTCGAAGTAATTACTCGCTTGTTGTGGGCTCGGGCTTTCAACAAGTTAAGTGTTGATTTAAGTATCAGCGAAGTCAACCTTGGTATTGGTGCCCTTTGCCATTATTTAAAGCACCTTATTTGGGGTTATAATTGTTTTGCACAGTAAATAAACTATGAATGTACCCCATGAGCATCTGGGATAACTACTGACAACTAGCTCCTAATCATTCTAGAAAAGCTGGAAGGACTACCTACAACTAGTGGCTGCAAACTAAGGATTCATACTTGCATGTACCATCTAGATATCTTTTTTATTTGCCAATACCCTAAGGCATTGTGTTTAGAGCATAAATACGGCTTTATGTATAATGTGAAGTTCATGGGAACTTACATAGGCATTTAGATTTGTTATGAAATGGTTGTTGTTGTGTTATGTGCCTGAATTACTAAGTAAACGAACTTTTTGATGTTTGTTTAACCTAAGTTTAGTTAGGTAAGGGGCTGAGCATTAAATTGGGCAATTGATTTAGCTCATGCAATCTATTGTACGATATAATCATCGAGTTGTTATTTACTTCACTTGAGTTCCCATTGTCTCATTTTATAGTTGGCGTGGTTATCTGTGCATATAAATATTATATGATTGTAAGAGTCTGCATCTGCTTGTATTCACCTTTGCTTATTTCATGTTTAGTAAGGGTAGCATGCTAGTGCATCCAAGGTCATGGTTGAATATATTACAGCTTCATGGGCAAACTTTTGCGTCGTGGTTTTTTTGGTTGATGTTCCTGCTATCATTGGTGTACGACCGTAAGGGGTTGATCCGTTTGCTGTGTTATCATACTACCATTCTGCATACTAGTATGTTACATTCTTAGAGACCTGTACCTACATGAATATGTGTTTGCTTTTGTGCTTCATGTGATGCAATGATGTCATGGTTGTGCTTGCGATCGCACTGAAGGCTTTACTATATCACTTGATCATCGAATTATAAAGCATGGTTGTTAATGTGATTGATTGAAGTGCATGATCTAGTGTGGCTTTGTTGTGTTGCATTATATACTTGTGATATTCTAGGAGGGGTGCAAAGGCCCTAGAGTTATGGCTATGACTAAGTTATTTTCTTGTATGTTTCCATGGATTAGAGAGAATTAGTTTCATATGAAGACCCTAAGGTAAACATTTCCGTCAACTAAGTTATTGTGATTACCTTGTTTGATTGTTGTCCCTTTTGACTATGCACTCAGGCGAAGATCTCCCATTTTCTTGATTGCAGTTATAAGTGTAGCATGAGGCATTGCTCTAGAAGCTCAGAGTAAGCACCCGACTCATGTGTTATGCAACATCAATGTTGTCATGTCTAAGCTCAATGCATGATATGATGTAAGTGAGTTATCATGCATCAGTTACGTCCCGGTACTATCTTGTGTGTGTTGTAATTAGTTAATAAACAACATCTGTCCTTAAAATGTTAACTAAGCACCATAGTCTAACTTATTCTTGTCTTCAGAATGCAAGGCATTGGCCCAGAAACTCTAGTTAACTGCTCTACTTACCCTATGCCATTCAACATGTCGTATTTTATAAATCATCGGAACTAGAAGCTTCCTCAATGATGATCCCTCATTTGAGATAGCCTATCTTGGGTAGCTGAATTAGTAATCACGCTATAAATGCAATATTGGATATAGTGACCTTATGCCAATCCAACATCATCACCTTGCTCAAACAACTTGTGTATGAGAGATGCATGGAACGTCGCATGTCCTCTGGCCTGCACATCTGTTAATCCATGTTTACTAGGTTGCTTCTTTTCTTATTAATTGATAATTGCATGCGTTATTCCCATTAATTTGCTCATTATATACATGTAAAATTGATTGATGATATTGATTATTCTTAATTTTTTGAGTGCAATGTTGTTATGGGCTTATGTGTCGTTCTGAGTGTTGTTATTATAGATGTGATGCTATGTGATGTCTGTACTGTTCTATTGTCACATAGAAGCCTTGGTGAATTGACTTAGGGCCTGTTCTTTTCGTGGGTAAATTGGATGGGTAAAATGGTAAAGTAGGTTGAAGCACGTTGAGGTGGGTTGAGGTAGATTGAAGTTGGTATTTTTTTTTTGAGGTGAGTTGAAATAGGTTAAAATAGGTTGAAGTGGGTTGATGTAGGCTGAAGTGGGTTGAAGTTGGTTGATGTAGGTTAAAGTGGGTTGAAGTTGGTATATTTTTTTATGTGGTGGGTTGAAGTGGGTTAAAATAATGAGAATGTAATTAATGTGTGATAATTTATAAAATTATCGAAATTTTGTGGAATTTTTGTTCATTCTTTTTCAATTTTGATTTTTTTTCTTTTTTCTTTTTTCTTTTTTATTTTTAATTGTTATTTGTTAATTTTTATTTGTTATGTATATTTTTTATGTGTTAATTTTTTATTTTTTATTTTTTATTTTTTATTTTTTTATTTTTTTATTTTTCTATTTTTTATTTATTATTTTCATTTTTTATTTTTTGTTTTTTATTTTTCTATTTTTCTATTTTTAATTTTTAATTTTTAATTTTTAATTTTAATTTTTAATTTTTAATTTTTAATTTTTAACTTTTTATGTTATATTTTTTTATCTTTTAATTTTTAAATTTCTTATATCTTATTTTTTAATTTTTAATTTTAATTTTTTTTCATATTTCTTATTTCTTATTTCTTATTTTTTATTTTGTTAATTTTTAATTTAATTTTTAATTTTTATTTCTCGTTTTTGATTTTATAGTTTTTATGTTTTTATTCTTTATTTTTTATTCTTTATTTTTTATTTTTTATTTTTTATTTATTTTGTATTTTGTATTTTTATTTTTATTTTGCATTTTTATTTTTTATTTTTTATTTTTTACTTATTACTTTTTATAATTTTATTTTCTTATTTTTTAATTTTAATTTTTTAATTTTTTATGTTTTATTCTTGTATTTTTGTAATGTTTATTTTTTATATGTTTTTATTTTTAAATTTTTTAATTTTCTTCGTGTTTAATTTTTAATTTTTAATTTTTAATTTTTTTATGTTTTTAAATTTCTATTTTTTGTTTTTTGTTTTTGGTTTTTTTAACTTTTGTTAATTTGTTAGTTTGTAATGTTGTGTTTTTTATTTTTTATTTCTTATTTTTATTTTTTATTTTTATTTTTTATTTTTTATTGTTTACTTTTGATTATTTTATTTTTTACTTTTGATTATTTTATTTTTTACTTTTGATTATTTAATTTTTTAATTTTTAATTTTAATTTTTTAATTTTTATGTTTTTAATTTTTGATTTTTGATTTTTGATTTGTTATATGTTCTTATTTTGTAAATTTTTTCAATCTCTTATTTTTATTTTTTAAGTCTCTTATTTTTATTTTTTATTTCTTATTTTTAGTTTTTTATTTTTCATTTTTTGCTTTAAAATTTTTATTTTTATTTTTATTTTCTCATTTTTAATATCTAATTTTTAATTTTAATTTTTATTATTAATTTTTAATTTTTGATTTTTTACTTTTTACGGTTTATTTTTTATTTATTTATATTGTATATTTTATTTTTAGTTTCTTATTTCTTATTTTATTTTTAATTTTTTACATTTTAGTTTTCTTTTTTTATTTTTATTTTAAATTTTTTTTTACCATTTCTTATTTTTTTCATTTTTTATTCTTTATTGTTTATTTTTTTGTTATTTTTAATTTTTTTGTTTTTAATTTTTAATTTTTTATTTTTGATTTTTGATTTTTTTATTTTTTATTTTGTATTTTTGTTTGTTGTTAGTTTTTTATATTTATTTTTTATTTTTTATGTTTTTATTTTTATTACAAACAAAAGTTACAAAAAATTTCAACAAAATAAAAGATAAGAAATAAAACCTAAAAACATAAAAAAATAAAAAATAGGAAATAAGAAGTAAAAATTAAAAATTGAAAATTAAAACATAAAAAATTTAAAAATAAATAAAAAATAAAGAAATTAAAATTAAAATGTAAAAAATAAAAAGGAAAAAAATAAAAACATAAAACATAAAAACATGAAAAATGAAAAAATAAAAAACAAAAAATAAAAAATGAAAAATGAAAAATAAAGCGTAAAAAATTTAAAAATAAAAAATGACAAATAAAAATTAAAAATTGAAAATTGAAAAATTAATGCAAGAGATAAAAAAATAAAAAATAAGAAATAAGAAATAAAAACATAAAAACATAAAAAACTAAAATCATCGAAAAATGAAAAATAAAAATAAAAAATAAGGAAAAAAATAAAAAATAAACAGTAAAAAGTAAAAAAGAAAAAAAAAGAAATAAAACATAAAAATAGAAATTAAAAAAATGGAAAATATAAATGAAAAATACAAAATAAAAAAATAAAAAATAAAAACTAAAAAATAAAAAAGAAAAAAGAAAAAAGAAATTGGAAAAATAAAAAAACAAAATATAAAAATAAAATATAAAATATAAAAACTAAAAAAAATATAAAAATTAAAAATTAAAAATTAAAAATAAAAAGGTAAAAAATTAAAAATTAAAAATAAAACGTAAAAAATAAACCATTAAAAATAAAAATAAAAAATCCAAAAATGAAAATAAGAAATTAAAAAAGTTAAAAATTTAAAAATAAAAACAAAAAATAAAACTTAAAAAAATAAAAAATAAAAAATAAAAAATAAAAAATAAAAAATAAAAAATAAAACGTATAAAAAATAAAAAGTAAAAAAGAATGAACAAAAATTTCACAAATTTTTGATAACTTCATAAATTATCACACATTAATTACATTCTCATTATTTTAACCCACTTCAACCCATCACATGAATAATGTATCAACTTCGACGCACTTCAACCTACATTAACCCGCTTCAACCTAGTTCAACCTATTTCAACCCACCTCAAAAAAAATACCAACTTCAACCTACCTCAACCCACCTCAACCTACTTCAACCTACTTTACCCTTTTACCCACCTAATTTACCCACGAAAACAACAGACCCTAAATCTCACATGATACTTTACAAATTATTAAAATTATGAAGAGGGTGGGTTGAAGTAGGTTGAAGTGGGTTGAGGTAGGTTAAAGTGGGTTAAAGTTGGTATTTTTTTTTCAAGTGGGTTGAAATAGGTTGAAGTAGGTTGAAGTGGGTTGAAGTGGGTAAATATGGATTAATCCGCGAAAAGAACAGGCCCTTAATGCTGTAATAATCTGACTCTTCCATACTTTAGAATGAGATTGATCCAACATGTTTGCATTGACCCGACCTTTGCATGTGTCATTACTTGCGATGGATGAAAGGCCTTTAAATGTAAACTCATAAAGATTCATTTAGGCTAGTTGCCTAGACATAGGGTTAGAGGTTATTGTTTCTTTAAGGCAACTTTTATATGATTATCTATGCCAATTCATTTTCCCTTCTTTTATGCGATTTTCCCTCATCACCTTCGTAGAGTAAGTGGACACTTAAAGAGGATTGGCGAGGAGGAGATTGGATAACATAAATTTCTTTTTTTATTTAAAAATTATATTTCATTATGAAGCATGGTTTTGAATTCTTGTTGAGTTTGTGTAGTTTCTGTCATGTGTATGTGAATCTCGTATTGTGCATAGACTTTGAGATTTCAGGGATGAAATTCTTTTTTTTGGGGGGGGGGGGAGTGTAATAGCCGAAAATTTTTAATATCCGGCTAACTATTTAGATTAATAATTTTATTAGCTATGTTTTGTTATATTAGCTATATTAGGCTAATATTTGTGTGTTAATTAAGTATGCTAGTTTACATGAATTAGTTTTTCTAATTTCCTCCATTTACTACATGATCATAGGAAGTATGTGAGTTATCAAAAATGAGGCCGAGGCATAGTTATGTGAGAATAGCGAGGTTGAATTGGGCTATTGGAAAACAGAATTAAGAGGGCTTGGGATAGTTGGGGCTAGAACTCATTTTTGGTTTAGCAAGTTGAACTTAGAAAAAGGATAAAGGGCTCAATTAAACAAGCTGCTAGCAAATTCCCCGCAAACAAAAAGTCACGACAGCAAGCTTTTTCCTCCTTCAACACCTGCCATCTCCAACCCATCTTCCCTATCATTCGAACCAGCCCAGGGAGCAAGAGAGAGAGAGAGAGAGAGAGAGAAGAAGGCTCTATAAGGCTTAGCTAACCAACCATAGCCCTAGTAACAACCGGAAGGGAGTGGCCGAGCACTAGTGCAGTAAGAGGTAGGCTAGGTATAAAATAGCAATGAGAGATTCAAACCTAGCAACAAACTCTCCCCAACTAATCCTAAAATCGGGTCCCTAGCTTGGATGAATGTGGTAATTCTTGATTTCCAAAACTATTAGCTAATTTTGCAAGAATTTTCGATTTGTTCATGAATACTTGGTTTTGTTATTGAGTTCGAATTCTAGTGATTTAATAGTTTATGGGAAGGAGGTTGGCTGATTGAGTTGAATGAGATTAATTGGGTCAAAATTGAGATGATTACTGTGAAGAGGGAGTTCAGGTTTGTGGGTTAAACTTGTAAATTTGTGAAGTGTTATTTAATGTAGTCGTGTTTTTGGTTTCATTGAATTATGATATCAATTTCTAGTGGCATTTTTAATGCCTAAATTATGCTGATATTGCTGCTCTCAACCCATGATGCCCCTATTTTGCCTATGAGGTAAGTAGGAATAGGAAAGCTAGTTGAACGGTTTTAGCAAATTGGCTCAGCAGTAAACCAGGTATGTGAACTGAGTAGCGACTTACTTATGTTCTGCCTTATTCTAGTTAGAACCTGCTTGCCTCTTTTGTCGTAGCCGTAACCTGAATCAAAACTTTGAATGGGTTTGCTGAACCGTTCAGTTGGTTGCGTTGTTGCTCAAATGTTAAAATGTTGCCCTTTTAGGTTAATAGAGTGTCGCTTAAGGGTTGTGAACATGTTCCAAACATTTCATTTCTTATAAAATTTAAATGAGTTAGCAAACTTAGAAACGGTTCATAAAGTGTCATGTAAGGGTTTCTAATGTGTTTTAAAGGCTTCATTTCCTTTAAACTTGTAATGAATTTAACAAACCTGAAGCATGTTGCTGATTTATAGAACTAAACTATTAAGTTCTTTTAGGTGAAGCTAATTATGAGTAAGTCATAAATTGTTAGCTTTTGAAATGAGTTTAAAACATCTTTTCTGTGAAACTGGAGGTTTACTTGGCTGATAACTCATTTACAATTCTCTTTGCTTGTCAAAAGTCAACTTTTACCATTATTAAGGCGTTCTTAGCCTTCTTGAAAATGGATATGCTCTTGTTGTGATATAACAAAAATTTAATATCAAGTGTGTTTGGAAGTGAATTGCATTTAATATATGTGGGCTAGGAGAATAGTACTAGTATAAAGGACTTGATCATAGGAGTAGACCTTAGGATACTGAGTGGAGCAAGAATCCTAGTTTTCACGATCCTGACTAGGATAGGAACCAGTTAATTTTGGGAGGCCTTGGGGATACAAAAAGTCATGAGCTATGTTACTGACTTAATGAGAGCATTAACATGTGAATCCAATGCCCTGAAAGCTAATTCATTACCCATCATGAGTTGAAAACTTCTCGATTCTGATTTATACCGATGCAATGATTTGAAAAAGTGATTGAACTATTCAACAAAGGTCTTTATTGATTTATAAATGAAATTCTTAGAGAGGGAACAATTTATGAGGAATTAACATGGCTTAGATAGAGCTTAATATTCGTTTTGTGTGCCATTTCTGTTCTGACTAAAAGAACTCAAGTAGTGGCTTATGTGGAATTCTTTGATGCTAAGTGTGTAGCTAGGAGTCAAACTACCTACCAACCTTAATGATTGGGATGAATTGAAGGATGAGGTGATCTTTGGATCTTGTGTGCCTTATAATAAATATAATTTCTGTGTGTTTGCTATTTTTAGGTATTGTATGCAATTGTTTTGTTTTATTGGGGTTGAGAATCATTCACCGAGCATTTGGTTACTCATCCTCTCTCTATTTCCCTTTTCTACTAGGTTCTTAAATGATAGGTAGAAGTCCTTGGTTCACTTAAATCGAGTGAGAACTTCTCTGTTGCTTTGAAAAAAGGGGTCATATGCGTGTATACCTTAATTCATGGGTTTAATAATGTATGTATTCTTAGGTTGAGAAGCATATGTAAGTTAAATGCATTGGCTCATGTATTGTATCTTAACTAACGGTCGCTCTAAATGGCTCTGTCAGCCAACCATTTGGGTAATTAGTTGTGTTTATGGGTTTGAGTTGAGTTTTGTTTTGGGTATGTAAAGCCCCGTATTGAGCTGCACCTTTCATTTCTTTGTTTTATTTAATTTGTCTGTGTACTTTAGGCATGTGACCCATGGAGTTGTGGTTTCCAACATATAGCCGTCGAGCTTGTTGGATATATTTAGAGAAGTTTTCATTGCTACGGCACCTAATATAAGGTTAAGCCTAAGTTATGGTCTGTTTTTAGCGGAACTCTGTCCATTTCTTTCCAAAATTTTGTAAATTACAAACATCATCGGCTCCATGGGTCAGAGATGTTACAGCCAACCATAATAATTGGCCATCTCCGGAGGTCACTGGTGACCTACCGGGCCAGCACTATCATCTCTCATCCTCTTTCTTTTGCTTCTTTCACCTAAAGTTTCAAGGTAAAAACCTCCAAATTCTTTTACTCTCTTTTTCATATGTTAGCTTAATTTCATCATCATAGTGAAATTATTGAATGACACTCAAATATGATTACAACATTAAGTTTGGTTTCTTAAGATAATAGGATGAAATTAGGGTTGTGGAGTTCTTGAGATAATTGGATGAAATTGAGGTTGTACGCGGTTAGATATGATGATTGTGCCATGAATTAAAGTTATATTCAACAAGTTATGCGTTCTCTCATAGAATATTTGGATTAGAAGAATTAAAAAGGGAAAAATGAAATTTTTAGATTTTGTACAGATTTAGCAACTATTATAATTTTCAAGAATTATTGGGTCGTCCAAAATTTATGAAAATTTTTAATGTGGCATCTTATAATGTTTAGTAATTTTTGAAAATGTTTCATGAATTTTGGAAATGTACTTTATGAGTTATGAAGTTTCGATTAGAACTGCCCTACTTTAGTGCATGTCTGTGGCCGCTGTTTTAATTTCTGAGAAGGGTGGGATTGGGGAAAAATTCTAAAATTTGACTGTAGATTACTCATAATATTTGACAATTCTTGTAAAATTTTGAAAATTTTGGATTTGTATTTTTGCATTATGAATTTTTGATTAAAACTGCTTTGAGTAGTGCATAATTTTGGCCATTGTTTTAAATTTTGTGAGTACTAGCTGGAACAAAAATTATGAAAATTTTGCTATAATGTTTTCATAATATTTTTCAATTTCATAACAATTTTCATGAACTTTGGGTATGTGTTTTTTCGAGTTAAGAATTTTAAGTTTGTTTTAGGATGTTTGGCAATTTTACCCATTGTTCGAATTTTAGAGAGAGGTTGAAGTATGCTTCCCAATTTCTAAGGTTTGACAGGATAATATTAAGTTAGGAATTTTAATAGTTGTGAAAATTAAAAATGAGGTTTGGTGCTTAATTTGAGGATTTTGTCATGCAAACTATGAAAGTAAATTATGCCATTGAGTAAGGTAGAAAAAGAGAAAGGGAAAAGTTGTAAGGAAAATGGGTAATACTAGAAGGAAAGTAAGGTTGTAATGAGACAAATTAGACAAATTTTTCTCATTTGATTTAACTATTTCCTAATTAATTGGTAATCAAAAATGTGAAGTGGATCGTGTAAGTTCATACAAGGAATAAGAGAAAACATTAGTTGAATTCAAATGATGACAATGAGCATGATGATGATGATGATGATGATGATGATAATAATAATAATAATAATACTATTACTACTACTATTACTACTACGACTACTACGACTACTATTACAACTACTAATAATAATAATAATAACAACAACAATAACAACAACAACAACAACAATAATAATAATTATAATAAGAACAATGATGATATGTGTTAAATTTAGAAAATCCATTAATTAAGATAAGAAAATTAGGAAACCCATTAGTTATACAAATATCACACTGATAATTATGCACACGCATGGTGCATCTATGTAATTAGAATTAGTAAAATGAACTCCATGAAATTTATTAAAGACTAATATATTAAGTCCCTTGAACTAGGAAATGAGATCATTGTCATCGAGCAATTCGCCGATCAATATCTACAGGGGGAGCATATTTCAAGAAACAAGGTACGGTCACTTCCTGTACCTTTCGAAAATTCACATATTTTTACATATATCAAAATCTCGAAATGTATGATTATTTAATGGATCATTTTTAAGCATTGTTTTGTCATATAATCAAATGAACCTACCAGTTATCAATATTAGTGTATACGACCTTTATTTCATCCTGGAAGCCTTAGGTTAAGGCACACGATCGACATGGCAGGTGTACACCTATTCAATGATCTCTTTCCACATATAAGTTCATTATCAATTTAGGTTCCATTTTTAGATAATAACCAGTAATAAATTTAAAGCAATTCTCTACCCACCCCATTTTGCAGTAAAATGATTTGAAATGCATGTGCTCATTGAAAGTGAATTTCTATCTTTACAGCATGGCAGTAAACATTTTAAGCATCGATTTATTATTCGAATATTTTTTATGTTTTATATTTTTAGAAAAATAAATTGTGAAATCCTTACCCAATAACACCAGTGAGGCGAGGCGACAATGCATGAAGTATAGACAAGCTCATAGTGACATATCATAAAGTCAAGAATCATAAAATATAAGTTTCGCAGGTTGTTGGGAATGTATAAATTATGAACCATTTGGTTTCCATATAAGCTAAAGCATGTTGTAATGTTTATGTTAAATAAGTTAATTAAGCCTTATCCTCTCTACGATCGTGGCAATGGTCTAACCTCATTCTTCCAATATATTAGCCACTAAAGTTATGATGATTAAGGTTAACCTAGTGATTATGAGTTGGGGCATTACATTTGTGGTATCAGACCCAGGTTTAAGGTGGTCACTGTGAGCTTTAAGGTGTTTAAGAGTTATGTTGGACAAGTTAAATACGAGGTTGATCATGAGTTCATGAGCATGAGTACATAATGAGGATGCTTTACTCAATATTTATGTTGCCATTAGCCCTAGTTTGAAGATTAATGACCTAGTTAAGTAGCACTATGGGACTCCATCATTTAGTTGACCACTTATTGACATGCGTTTCCCATGGAAGCTTGCCAAGCTCATACTAACAATCCTGCAATGTTTGGGCTATCCATTTGATGTATAAAGATGACTCTAATTTAGGAATTTTATTAGGGTGTATGTATTATTTGCATGTCTTGATGCTTAGAGAAGACATGACTTTAGGATTCTATTTGCAAGTTCTCGTATGATTCATATAGTACTAGACTACATCAAATTTCTAGATGGGGGAAATGTGCTATGTTGCAATATCCTTATGCTAAATCAATATGAAATAGACATTGTAATAGGTTTGTCATAAGTGAGTTGCCATAATAATTTACTCTAGCGAATAATATGACATCGATGTAGTGGATTATGGCACATATACGTGCTATTATATTGTCATGCAAAAGAAGGGGCATCATTTATTGATTTCTAGCTTTTGTGAACTTATGTATGCTACCAGATGCTAGACATACCTATAAATCATTGTTCCTTACAACATATTTTATATTTATGTAGGCAATGACAAGGTTAAGGACATTTAGATGTGGGTTGTCAATTAACACTGCCGGCTTTGGGGCATCGACTAAGGTTATACAAATAAACACGCCCTAATGGAGGTGTTAGCAAGCTGACGAATATTGGAAAAACTTTGAAAATGCATTAGAAGAAAATTCTTAAAGGTTCGAGATTGCATGGAGTGGTAGAGTGTACAATGTGTAGAGTTGGGATAGTCTGATTTGAAACGATAGCTTGATCCGAACCTGACCTGAAGTTATTGAGAGGAACCTGAAGTTACTGAGAGAAACCTGAATTCGATACGAACCCAACTGATTTCGATCCGAAGTCAGCACGATTTTACCATTTAGCTTAAAAACACGTTATTTTCCAATTTAAAGTAGATCTAAACTATTTAGAAGACTAATACAAAGTTGATCCTTTTATTAAATGGGTCAACCCAAATTAACCCATTACCCAACTCTAACAATGTATTCAGATTTACAATGAAGCTAAAACAAACCCTAAAGACATATGAAAATTGCTACAGGTGGACCTAAGTGCCAAAAATATTCATGAGAAATTCTAAGGAAATAGCGTAAATCATTTCTTACTAGATTTGGTGGACTAAGTAATGCATACTTTTGTTGAGATATGCTCATTTAATTATGCAGAACAAATTAGGTGGAGAATAAGGCAACTAGCTAAGTGGACTCCTTGGAGGCTAACAAGGATTAGATAAAAAAGAGGGAATGGGAGAGATCTGAAAGCCTAAATGAAAAATATGTCCCATTTGTTATTCTATCAAAGGCAAAAGACTTTAAGTTATGGTTGATGATATGCAGAGTAAGAATCACAAAGAATAACGTGGTGAAAAAAGTGGAAAAAATGAAAAAAAAAAAGAAGAAACGAGTGAATATAAAGGATAATAGATGTGGGAATGAATAAGAAACAAGAGCAGTCGTTAAAAAGTTCAAGCTTGCTTACGCTATGGGAAATGACTAGTTATGTAGCTACGATCATCGAGAATGACCTAGAAGGTGAGATACATATGTACATATACTCTTTACCTTTGTATACTAGAAACTTTTGAGGTTAGAATCTATATCCTAACTAATCAGCAAACATGACTTGGTGACATGATCTAGGGTGATAAGTAATGCACGGAGAAGTATAACATAAGCATAATAGTTTTTAGGTTGAACATAGGGCATGTGATGTTGAGGCATCCTAGACCTTGCAGGTAAGGAAATTGGGAATGATGACATAAATATATAATGTAAGGCCTCTATAAGAATACTACTAGTGATTTTTATATGATTAAGATGGCATAACCAAGAGATTATTATCAAGGTATAATATAGATATCAGAATGGAGGATTATGGGGCAGATAAGATAAGGGAAGTGTCTACGTAAGGGTTGGAAACCCAGATGACTTTCTTTGAACTTATCAAAGCCTTGTAACTTTCACGGCAAGGGTCTTAGTATTGATTTAAAAGAGCATATGGAAACCTTCGACCAACTAATATTGAACCTTCCTTGTACGATACCATTACATATGTAATATCCTGAACTTAGCCCATATTTATTTAAATCATCTTTATTTTCATAGTTATTTACTTAACCAAATCATGTTTATTAATTCAAATACACCCAATTTATTTATTTGGCAAATTACAATTTTAGGTCCCACTTTGCACTTCAGGTTTCAATTATCGTAAAATTTCAGGTGAATCGATAGTAGGCCTCGATAATTATGATTGAGCATTAAATTATATTCCATAACAACACAAAATTTTAAGTTTTAGCTACACAAAAACTTGGGTCTGAATTCATTTATTTTGGCCCAATTCATTGGGGCCAAATATATGGCCCAATTCCATTGGGCTCAAATCATGGTCCGAAAATTTTGGTGCAATTAAATTAAGTTAGTTACTATTATTTGTGCCTAATTTTAATTAGCAAAAAGATATTTTTAAAGGCTTAAAAATCAGCTAACTATTTATCTTCATACAAAGCAATCTTAACCACGTAAAAGCTCACTTGAAAACTCGACACTCCTCCCTCTTCTTTCTCTCCCTTACCCATGCCAGCCCCCCTCCTCTCTCTGAGCAACTGCTGCAGGCTGTTCCACCACCAACCAGCCACCCTACATGGGCTAGGGACCACCACTAGTAGCTCCCCCTGACCTTGCCCCCCATCACTCAAACACTTAAACACCCTCCCCTCCAAGCTTGACAAGAGGTAAACCCTCACCTTCATCTTGTGTGATTTTGAGTTTTTGTTATTGTTTTCATTGTAATATGTGTTTATATGATCAAAATAAATGTTATCATGTAACTTTCCTTGTGTTTGGAGATGATTAAATTTATGGATTTTGAGCTTTAGTTTGATTATGATGGCTGAAAGCAAGAAAGGGTGAAATTGAGCTTGTTTTACTTGCTTGTTGCGATCTTGATATCAAAAGTGAATTTAATGTTGTGAATGATGATTTTGAACTCATTTATGGAGGTTTGAATGAAGATTGAAATTGGGCATAACCTAGGATTTCATGATCATGCAAGAGTTAGCTTGTTGAGTTCCCTACTGTTGGAAATTCTGGGAATTATTGAGTTGTCCAAAAGTTTCAAATCTTTTGCTGTAGATTCTGTGTAATATTTGGGATTTTTCGCAAAATTTCATGAATTTTGGAGGTGTAATCAGTGAGTTATGAAATTTTGAAGAAAACTACCCTGTTTTTGGATACGAATTATGTAATTATATGTAAATGAAGTTGTTTGGAGTTTGGATATGTTAATGGCTTCAAAAATGGATGTTATGCAAATTTTTGGTGAAATTGGTGAATCATGGAAAGTCCCATTTGTGACCAAGAGAGGTTGGTTGGAGTAATTATGTAAGTAAATGAATTTATTGGGAGATTGTGGATATTGATATAAAGAAATATATTGAAAATTTTGTAAGGATTATCATGGAGTGGTTTTTGAGCATTTTAGCAAAATTAAGGCTATTATAAGAGAGAAATAAATATTCATGGATTTTATTGGGCTTTTTAGCTTGATTTTTGAGAGAAAAGAAGAGAAGTATGTATTTTGGGAGCTTAATTATAAGTTTTGAATCACTTATGGATATTACAAAGAAAGTACCAAGTTTGGGGGGTTTAATAGCTTTCACTGGGATCAATAATCTATTTGGGGTAAAAAAAATTGTATTTAGTAGACTTGTGAATGAAATATGAGAAGCAGGAAAAATTTTGACTTAGAAACCATATTTATGAGACCAAGTTATTGCAGTTTATGCTATTTTGAAGCAAGATATATCTTAACCTCAAACCTTTATTACTTGCTCAATTCAGAGTGCCTCAAGCCAATCTAGTGTGCTCGTTGTTATCTTGAACCAAGCTATACATCAGTGAGCCTTAAACCCGTATCAGCAACCTGTATGAGAAAAGGCCAAAACCACTCTCTCATTTGTCACCTTCAAGGCGTTTTCCTTTGTAATCTCATTTATCTCATTATGGTCTATTTTAGTTTCATTTACTTTATATTAGATTTAATTACGTTCATTAATTCAGTTTTGAAGTTATATTGAAATACCCAAGTTATGTATACCATTTAATTACTCAATCTATTACACATACTTTTACTTACTTGATTATGTGAGTAAGGATCATTTACTGATTACACATACCTATAATGACATTTATGAAACAAGGTCGAGGCCTAGTTATCGTTCCCCGTTATGCATAAATGTTTTCAAGTCAGAGCATATTTATTAAGTCTGATGGCATTTTTAAAGACTTCAGGTACGTCCATTGCCTTTCAGAAAGCAAAACATGTTTACCAAGTTACAACTCTTAATGAGTTTATCAATGAATTAATTTATATAGTGATTTGCTATTTAACTTGTGACCCTGTCAATTATCATCTATAGGACATTAGCCCATCATTTACCCGCACAGCTTCAGACTAAGTCTTGATCGGATTGGTAGGTGTACATCTATGTATAGATCATATCATTACAACAGGTTTACATCCAGATAATAATGAGCAGTTCAGTTTTATATTACTTTCATTTTCATCGTTATTGCGAGCTAAATGAATTGCAAAAAGTGGGTACCCACCAGCAAGGTTTTAATGTTCATTTACCCATATGGGGATGCATGTGCTGAGCTTTAGCTTACATTTTTCAAAATGTTTTTCTGTTTTCCATTTTAGGTGATGAAGCTGCACATATACCTCCATTTAGCAAGCCCCTTTGGGAGTTATTAGTTGCTCACAGTGGATTAAGCATAGCATGAAGGTTAGGTATAACCTCAAAGACAAGATGAGTTTATTCTCAATGTACATGCTTAATGTGGAGTGCAAGATGGCCCTTGGTATGAATATGTTGATGGTATTGAAGTTAGACTACTATGGTTTTTGACTTGGAATATTTTAAGTTTAATGTTTCTTGTGTTTATGATAGTGAGTTGGCAGTAATGAGTAGTCTCAGTTAGCCTTATCCTATTTGGGATGGTGGTAGTACCTTCAATCATTAGGTCTTCTGCTGCAATTTTTCGCAAATAAAATCATTAGCATTTTGGGGGCATTAGAACATAATTGTATATCCTTTGTTAGAAACACTTGATTTCTTTTTGAGCTAGACCGACATTATGTTTTATGACAACCTAACCTATAGTTTCTTTTTTAGCCACATTAACCCCTTTGCCTTGTAAAAATTGTTTGACCCCCTTACTAATGCTTCATTGGATATTTTTCCATCGTTGATTACCTCATAACTTCAATTCTTATGTGGAATCTCAAACATCGACTTGAGATGTGTCCCCTTTGCCCTCACTAAATATCTTTATTTAGCTTACTTCTGGTAATCCTCCTTTCCATAATAGCCCATCAATCTTGCTTGTAACTGACGTTGTTACTTGTTATTTCCTTTTTGTTACTATTCTTGAATCCTTTACATTTAAAAGGATCTCCCCTCTTGTATAAATGAATTCAAATTAAATAAGCCAGTAAGTAAAGCATATCCCTTTTGGTAGTCTTTCAAACTCTTTTCTTACCCATTTCTAGGTTGCTAACTATATGCCTTTGTGAGTGAGACTTGAGTTTTTATAGTAACACTTTGAGTAAGATCGCTTTGTTCCTTGCGTCATTTGTCACATTGTTATTGGTGCTCCTATAAGTTCTTCATTTGCATAACCTTAACACTTTCATTTTTCTCCTTAGTCCTTAGCAATAAATTTAAAACCGTCATGATTTCTGCCCTTGCCATCACATACGCCTATATGTGGATCCCTTCCTAACCAGTAAAGGATACTTTGATAAAAGTCTTTGTTTCATCAATTTGTATCTAGTTTTACCTTTGATTTACAACATACATTCAACTATGTTTCTAAGCTATAGCCACATCTAATAGTATTGGCCTATAACTATTTAAAGATCTCGTATTTTAAACTAGAATTGTCATAAGGAGGGGGGAAAAATCATTATAATAAAGAACCATTATACGAATTTATTTGATATCAACATGTTTGACATTTTATTTCTTTGAGATCGTGGTGTTTAACTGATATTTTAACCATTTTATTGCAAATTTACGCCATTCGTTCTTGCCACTTGTTGGGCTCTTAAATCAAAGTTGATTGCCTTGTCTTCTTTTGTACAATTAAACTTTTGGAATATTTGAACCTTATCACCATCCATTACTGGACTGTTGATGCTTAGGGTTATTTTTGTGTCACCTTATCTTCCTTTACTTGTCATTTCATATTCTGCTATTTATTCCTTGAAATAATGACTTCCATTAAAAATATTTTTGTTATTATCAATCTTTTTCATACCTCCCATTAGCCATCTCTAGTTCAATAATCAACATTATTTCTCTACTTCTTCGTAACTAGGAATTGTAGCCAGATTTGATTTTCCTTCATCTGCGAAGCCATAGCTAGAAAATGGGCTAGTTTGCTTGATCCTAGTGAAAGCTCAGGAAAATACTCACAGAACCAGAATTTTAAACAATAGGAAACAATCATAAGGGCTACAAGCCCAGAAAAGAAAATAATTTTTTCAAGGAAGATCGTTAACTTGATTACCCTCCATAAATCACCCATGGGCAAACTAATATTACGTTCTTCATGAGTTACCTCAAATTTTTTGCACCCTAAGTCGTATGCCATGAATACGGGTGGAATATGTAGGAACCCTCAAGTTTAAGTCTTTTCCTTTGTCAAGGTCAATGAGGTTGACTAGAGAGTGGAAGTAGCAATCATTGCTCAAATCGGCAAAAATAGTGGTGCCAAGAAGAATAGCTAAGATAATGTGGGCCGGCTGATCAACAGAATAGTCAGCCAAGCATTCATCATTAGTTATCATATCAAAAAGGATGCTATTGGGGGAAACGAATCCCATGAGGAATTCTATTCACGGTGTGACTGAAGAGTTGGAAATATCAGTCACGCTGAAGATGAAAGTCTTCTTCATAAACTAATGGGTCCGAAGGAAAATTAAGGCCTATTAACATAACAAAATCAAGAGGAGTCATGGTCAAATGAGAGATGAAAAGTATTAGTGATATCTCAAAATCTCTCGATGACCACTCAAGTAACGCGCTAGACGTTCGAATCCACTATTTCTTTTAGAGCAGAATGAATGGCACCAAAATCAGTATTATTTAGCGTAGATCAGACCTAAGCTTCTCTAAATTTCCTAGGGGCATTGGTGTTCCAACAAGATGTTCTTAAAAAAAAAAAAAGAAAAGCAAGCGGTATCAAGATTAAGATTGCGCTAAAAATGAACTATAGGAAAGGAAAGAAGGATATTTACTGCTTTTAAATCAGCTTAGCTAGATGCAACGCATCCAACATCCACTAAAAATTCTATTCCATGCCAAGCTTTAACTAGTCTCCACTCCCTCGTAGTAAAAGAATCCTAAGGGCATCTTTCTTGTTTACTTATTCAGGGTGGATGTGCTTTTCTTACACTCATGATTTTAGAGCACAAATTACACACTCTTAATAAAAAAAAAAAACAAATAAGAACAATAAAAAACACATGTAAAAAGGAGGTAGGCTCAACGGAGGTATCAAGAAAAGCCTGTGAGTACATCCTGTTTATAACCAAAGGTAAAAGGAAGAAAATAAGAGGCCCAAACCAACGAGGGACTCCACAGGGTTTTTATGGAAGTGCATGCATACACTACATATGCATGAGTCCCAGTGTAAACGAACAAGAATAAGAGAAGTAGGCCAAGCTAAAAAGGGGCCCTTGGCTGGGTTCCTCATGCACAAAACACATGCACTGGGTATTTATAGAACCACCACAAAAGCAAGATGGTGAAAAAGGGAGAGACACCAAGAAAATGAGTAGAACCTGGCTAGGTTACACCACTACATGCATGAATAAGCACATGCATTATCATGCACAAAGCAACAAGGGCAAAAGCAAAGAGCCAAAGTAAAAGGGATCTAACTAGGATCCACCTTCATATGCACTCATAATGTTCATGTAAGAACTAATGCATAAAATAATTACAAGAGAACAAAATAAGAAAAGTCAAAAGCAATGGACGTAACCAGATTCCTAAGGCATGCAAGACATGAAATAGTCCAAGTTCTTCAATCAAGGGGCATACAAACAAGAGAAAAGAAGAGAAAGTGGGCACATTAAAGATCATCTAGGTTCCCAAGGGAATAATTCTCCCTTCCACTAACATTTTCTAGCAAAAGACAATCAACAAGAGGAAACGCAAAGCAAAGGTTAAGGAGAAGGGGACCCAGCTGGGTTCCTATGCAAGTGTGGTAATCAATAAGGGACAAATTTGAGCATCAAAGACGCTTGCAAACAAGAAGAAGAAATGAAAGAAAATACTTGGGACATGACCGGGATCATTGGTACCCAAACAATGCATTAGGCATCAATTCTAAGCAAAGAATATCAAAGAGTAGAATCTAAGGATTATTAATCTAACTAGCAAATAAATAAAGGAAGGCAGTCCACTTGCATGTAGGGGCAAAGATGTTTACCAGACTGAGTATCCGAAGGAAAACAAACAATCCACTAGATCGTTGTAAGACCCCTCGATCGACTAAAGGTCCGCTACATCGCAGAAAGGTTAATATCATAATTCGTTAGACCGGCGAAGGGTTAAATTCAAAATCCGCTAGACTGAAGGAAGGTTCGCTAGACCGACGAAAGGTCAAATTCGGAATCTGCTAGACCGACAAAAGGTCCGCTAGAACTTTGATAGGTCAAATTCAGAATCCATTAGACTTGCGAAGATCTGCTAAACTGGCTAAAGGTTAACATCAAAACTGGCTAGATTGGCAAAGGGTCAAATACAAAGTCCACTAGACCAGTGAAAGTCCGCTACACTGGCGAATGGTTAACACCAAGATCCCTTAGACCAGTGAAACGTCTGCTAAACTAGTGAAAGGTTAACACTAGAATCCCCTAGATAGAAGAAAGGTCTGCTAAACTAGCAAAAGGTTGATATCTAGATCCGTTAGATTGGCGAAAGGTCCGCTAGGCAGGCAGAAGGTTCTCTAGATCAACAAAATATTAGCCAAACTGACGAAAGGTCAACATCAAGATCCGCTAGACTCGCAAAGGTCGAATTCATCTGAAATAGGTAATTATAAATGCCATCTACTTTGATTTTTGGCTTACTTAGGCTCGATTATAGTGGGGGCTAATAGTAGACACTTGAAAATAGTGTCTTTAAATTTGTAAGATGCTCGATCACAAAAATTATGCCCGAACCGATGAATTTAGGGGCCAAGCAAAATAAATCACAAATTCAAATTCAAAAAAGAAAAAAAAGAAGAAAAGGAAAAAAGGGCGCATGGAGCCTAATGGGCTTAACCAGGCTCAGAACTCAGTTGGGTTCTCTAGCCGTGAAGCTCTCGGGCCCTATCTTCCCATAGCCGAGTGAGGCTCTTTGTGTAGAATTTGATCAAAATATACTATTTGTTCGGATAAGTCTACTAGGACTTGAAGTAGCAATCCTTTTCCTTAGTTAATTCCATAAATTTTGAATGCCAGAAAGTGAGGGGATTCCCCCTAGGGTTAAACGCAATGGAAATATCTAAGCAAAAGATTAGAAAAATTAGAGAGAAACACTAGTAGGAGGCTAAGAAATTTTAGAGAGAATTTGAGTAATAATGCTCCAACATTGCAGATGCAAGAATTGGGTAATCCTTAAAGGTGTGTTCTTTTCTTAGGTTCCCACTTAAATTAGTGGGTCATCCTGAGGGCAAAAATTGAATCTTCCTTCGATCTTTCTTTATACTTTCTTTTTTTTAGCTTATCTAATTTTGGGTTTGATGAAGATGTAAGTTTTAGTTAGTTATATCCCCGCCTGCTATAATATTTTGAAATATTTCTTTTGATTACCTTAGATTGGCATTGTGCTTTGATTTGTATTATTTGAGTTAGTGATTCTGATATTGCATATTTTTGGTTTTTTATGTAGTTTTAAGAAACCCATATTGGTTAGTAGAGCTCGTCGGTGATGATGATGTTATGATGCATTCCATAACGGTGTTGTAACTTCACCATCTAATTTGGATCCTGCGTTCACACCAATGGAATAAGATGGTTTCCACACCCTTGATAACTTAGGGGCCTTTTGATAACCTTTTTAAAGCGAGCTTAAGATCCCTTTTGATGTCCCTTCGGTTTAGGGCTCACATGCGACTATTGTCCCTTAGTTGTCCCTTCCGTATCACTCATTTCAGAATGTGAATTTGGTATGTAAGTTTCTTGTTAAACTCATTGGTGACTCAATTAATTAATTTTGTTAATTTTATTTTATTTTTATTTTTTTAATTTTCAAATTGAGGCAGAAGAGGATCTGGAACGGAGAAAGTGCTACTATCTGGAACTACAGCTAGGCCTAGATCTCACCCAAGAACCAAGCCAGGTTCTCAAATTAGGCTGCTGCACAGTTATCTCGATTAGATGCCCAGTGTTTTTTGGGACCTTGCTAGCAAATTAGACCTACTTTTGGCCGAGGAACCCAACCGAGTTCCTTGATCAGGACTTTGAACCATTTTTCTATTCCATTCCACTATTCTACTATAACTGTATTTAAAAAAGTTAATTAAAATTCAAAATTAGTTTTGAATCTGAATACATAGCAAGTGCGTCTAGCCATTCATGCGAGAACCACACCTACAAGGTGAACCTAGGATGTGGTCCTTACAATCTCATACAAAGCCTCATGGATTTTTGTAGGGATAGGAAAAAGGACCTCAACATGCTGTTTATTGACTTAGAGAAAGCATATGATAGAGTAACTAGGGAAGTATTATTGAGGTACTTAAAAAAGAAAGAAGTGTTAGTTGCTTACATTTGAGTTATTAAAGATATTTACAAGGGCATAATGGCATGAGTTAGGATCTTAAGGGCCGGTATAGATGACATCCCATAGAAACTGGACTTCATCAATAATCAGCACTGACCATATCTTTTATAACTATATTTATGGATCAGCTCACCAAAGGGATTCAAGAAGAGGTACCTTGATCTATGCTATTTACCAATGACATAGTTCTTATCGATGGGACAAGGGAGGGGGTTAACAAGAAGTTAGATTGATGAAGAGATACCCTAATGGTAAAAGGTTTGATGTTGAGTAGGTCTATAATTGAATACTTAAAATGTTGATTTAGTGAAAGAGATGGTGGTATAGAAGATTAAGGGACCATTGGTGATGTTGCTATACCAAGCATTGAAAAGTTCAGATATCTAGGTTTGATCATAAAAGAAAAAGGGAATATTGATGAGGTCATTAAGCAACGAATAAAGTTAGGTTGGAAAAAAAGGAATGCTTCAGGGTGCTGTACGATAGAAAGGTCCCACTAAGATTAAAGGGGAGGGTTCATAGTGTGGTGGTTAGACGAACATTATTATATAAGGAAAAATTGTTAGCCAATCAAGAAGAATCAGGTCCGGAGGATGATGGTCATAGAGATAAGTATGATTCATTAGATGTATGGTGTACACGATATTGGATAAGATTAAAAATGTGGTGATTAGTGATAAAATAGGAGCTGCATCTGTAGAGGATAAGATGAGAGGTCAGACGTAGATGGCTTGATCATGGAAGAAGAAGGGGTACGAATGCACCAATGAGAAGATGTGATAGGATTGTACTTCCGGGTTGTAGGGGCAAACGGAGAGCTAAGAGAGTTAAGAGAGTTGGAACAAAGTGATTAGACATGATTTGAAGATGTTAGGATGAACGAAGGACATGGCTCAGGAGAGGAGGCTATGTCGGTGTAAGATTAAGGCTGTAAACTTTAGGTAGCTCACTACTTGCCATTCCTTAGATGCTGAGGGCATAGGAATTGTTGACGCATAGATTCTAGCTATTATTTATCATGCACTTCTAATACTTATGTGTGCCAATAAATTTTTTTGATCTTGCATATAGTGGTTATTATGTAACTTAGCGTCGTTTGTGGCGCTATACTTACCTATATTATCTATTTATGGTTATGGCTTGCTAGCTATGTTGTTTTGCTCCTTTTTTGTATCAAAAGTTTTTCAACTCAAAAATGTTTTCTCAAACTTTTATGGGTTTATTGGAACTGGCCTCTCTGTGGATAATGTTACCTATAAAGGTAACGCCACTTACATATGAAACTCCTCAAACGTAGCACAATTAGAACCAACATTAGGGTTAGTGTTGTTTATGGAAATTGCTTAAAATTTTAAATGACAGAAAAAAACCCAAATTTAAGGGACCATGGGAAGAAGAAATCAACAGTTTTAGCTAATTTCAGCTCTCATTAACTACTTTTTTCTTTCCTACTCGATAGCATAATTTGTTTGCTTTACATTATTAATCCCGCTCTATTAAAGGTAGGTCACCCTAGAGGGAGATAAAGAGCGTCAGTACTAAATCCTTTGGTACCTTGAAAATTTCTTTGTTAAGATAGAAAATAAGTATTCGATGAAATGCATCTCTGAATTTAGTAAATCATGAATGGACTACACATAGACTCTACCTAATGAGGAGTACACAAAATGCAGAGTAAAGTGAATGCAAAAGATAAAAAGGTTAGAGACATAATATTTTTGAGGAGGTCCCTAATTCAACCTTAGTCTACATCCCCAATTAAGGTCTTTCCTCATCTTTAGGAGTCAATAAATCCACTACCTTCTCAAGATAATTCAGCAAGAGTAATCTGACTCCTTGTATAAAATCAAGGTTTTCCCAAAGCACTCCAACTAGCTAAACTTCTAGAGTTCCCTAGCTCTGACAAGTACAATGTCCAACAAGAGGCTTAGTACTACTTATGCCAATAATGTTTTGATTAAGCACTCTATAATAACTCATACATCATACTACAAGAGCTTGCTAACTCACTCTTGTCTCACCAATAGTTTAGAGAATTGCAATGTGAGGTTAAGTACAAAAGTTACCTGCTTCATCTCAATGGGCATTTTTCTTACGTAAGTGTTATAACCCTCTATCTTCATATGATTCTTCTATTTATGAATGTTTCGGCTCTGGAGTTGTTGGATGTCAATGATATAGCCATGATATGCTTTTTAAATCTCAGCCCTAGATTGTAAAGTATAGAATTCTATGCAAGGGACTGTTACACTTGATTAAAGAATCTAGTATAATTGTTTTTCTTCTTTGATAAGTCTAGTTGTTGTGTGCTTAATCATGTTTCTTAAGGGAATAAATATCCTAGCCTGTCTCTTTAATATGTCCGTTGGTATAGCTCTTCCTCCTTATTCTTGTTTTTAATCATCTTACTTTGTTTGCTCAAACACAAAGTTTGATAGATAGCACTCTGCCAGCATTTTGTGCTCGATGTTGATAGTTAGTGGTTGCAGGGCCATTTTGAATTACAATTTGTTTAGCTATCTTTGGCTGAGTTTCCCCCTAGGACCTTACTACTTTATCATCCTTAAACATAACCACGAGTAAATAATCTCAATAATAAAGATAAGAAAAGATTAAATAAAACTAATTTATTCCTTGACAAATAATGTTCAAAACTAGGTTCATATTGGGCGTAATATGCCAAGAAATATTTTTCACCAAGTGATACCTCGTATGATATTCAATGGGGGTTCAACTATGTCTTAAATTCGGTCTAAAATAAATAGCTTCACTAATAAATATCTTATATGATGTGTAAGCAAAGACATTTTGAGAGGTTGACTGGAGCGTGTCTCCCTAATGATATAAACATGTGTCCATGTACAAGCAACTGTAAGAAGTACTCAACTCATACTATTGACTAGTCTTTTTGGGTTCTCATCTACGGAAGGGGACTTTGACTGGCCTATAACATTTTTATTCTTGCCTTTTGTCAAAACCATTGTACTAGTTAACTGATTGGTGTACTCTCTGGGTCAGTATGGCAGATTTCTTTTGCAGACTTTGACTTATAATTATATTATTAGGAGTGCCAACAAAGAGAAAGGTGCCAGTCAATCGTATCAAAATGAATGTAAGCATTAGAAAAAAGGGTAAGAAGATGAAACTTGTTGACCCTATGGTGGACAACACTATAGATTGATTTTGTTAGTGCTCGATGACTCTACTTAATGACTTTGCCAATTTTTATCTTGTGTACTTATTTAGATAATGTATACGCTTCTCCTCATTAGGCTTTCATGCCTAAAACACTACAACAGCCACGTAATAGAACAAATGTAACCATTTGAAATGATTAATGTACGCTAGAGATGGAGGTCTTAATGGAAAGACATGATGATATGGGGGGAGAAATGTTAGAGGGAGAAAGGGGGACAAATTCACTTCTTTAATAAGGACCAAACATAGAGCTTAGCTTAGTGGGCTCGGATTAGAAAGACTAGTAGGGGTGCCCTTATGGACCATAGGATCCTTTGATTGCTTGCTTGATGGTTTATTAGCAGAGTCCCTAATAGGGGTTGTCTATGTCTCTAGTCTCTGATGTGTTAGTTCTTTTGTTTCCTTATTAAAATGACCTCACTAATGTACAACAGTACGAACTTCCTAAAGATTCATCATTGTGTGTGAAAACTATCATTCTTACCTTCTCGTCTAGATCTATAATCTCAGTCTGAAGAATCATTGACCTTACTCATTGGATCAATATTTGACTCCATTCTATCAGTTATAGCAAAGCATCTGAAGATCTCGCTCTAAAGAAGGGTAACAAGGGTACCAGTTACCTCACTACTTGTGTGACTTCCAACATCTAATCACTTACCCAAGGTTTCAGAGCTCTTTCACTTATTTGTTAGATCATCTAAATGAATCCATTTTTCGTTGATGTTCTGTCACTTGAAGTTGATCATAGTGAATTTATTTACGATGTTGATAGGCTTCTTGACTCATTCCTTTTAGCTAGCAAAATGTTAGAGTGCTTGAAGATTAAAGTAAGTAGGTTGGAATAAGGACGTGGTGAGTTCATCTTGCTGGTATGCGTTGCTATGCCTGCCATATAATTAAGAATCAAAACAAGCACGGTTATATCAAAGTACTCAAGAATTTGCTATAGTGGGGCTAGGACTTGATCATTTGGACTTCTCTAGAGAATTTGTAAAGGAGCAAACTTCTCATGATAAAGTATTTGACTATTCAATGCTTTGAGTAAAACCTAGAGTAGGAGAGGCTTTTTTCCTTGTGTTTAACTTGGCTATACTTATTAAGAAATCTAGTATAGGCTTTTGACTAACAAAGAAGACATAAACTCTATATTTTTGACTGTTGATCACTAGCTATTGTTTGAATTTATCAGTAATGAAATCAACTTTAACTCCCTAACCATAGAAGAATTGTAAGCCCTACCATCAGGAACTTCTTCCTTTAGATTCACATGAAATAGCATGACATAATTAGGTGCACTTCTTCCTTAAGTTGAAATATTGCCTCATAGGCTAAAGACTCAAATTTTGGCCAGAAACTAAATCTACTATCCTTAAAACATGACATCAACTTTCTCAAATGCTCACAAACTTCAATCCTCATAAGAGGGGTTACGTATTCCAAATTTGGTAAACCAAGTTAGAGGATCTGTCATGGGGATACAAGTATAGTTTACCTTGTTATTGTCTTTTTCATCGCAAGTGTGTGAACCAGATAGGGATTGTAAGTTTACATTAGTCAAATCTATTTTTTTGGGCAGAGAAGTTTGATGAGCTCTCTCACCCCATAATGTTCTTGGGATAGGGTTTGGGGCTGTCCTTGAGATTTGTCTCTTGGTCGCACTATGCTTTTTAGCCATGAGACATGTGAAATTGACAGTACAAGATAAAGAGATATAAAGAATGTGCACAAAGAAGGGTTTTCTCTGAGTAAGAGGCATACATATGCGAGAAAGAGTAAGAGAATGACTACGGTACATATAATGAGGGTAGGATGTGTTGATTGGCAATTTTGCCTAATTAGAGATCATGCAATAATTGCCTAACGGTTGCATATGGTAAATGTTATCACTGAAAAATTGCATCATTTAAATTAATTTTGAAATCCAAAGTACTGAATTTTCTTTGATACAACTTAAGGCTTCTAAGTTTAAATTTTTTTCTTAACCATACTTAAGAAACTTACTATAATTGCTAGTCATTTGATCATTCAGAATTATTACATGATAGCTAAGCTAATATGTATACCAAGGTTCTGTGTCAACAAAAATATTTGCGACTTTGAGAGCGATGAGCATATAATATTACTTAGAATCTATGTCCTTAATTTTTATCCCTGAATTTACTCAATTAACTTATTTGCAACTCAGAGAATGCTCCCCCTTAATTCATGTATCCAATTCTGACATTCCAAGCTCTCTTATAATAAAGTTAAATTGTTCTTCATTTAGAGGTTTTGTGAAAATATCCACAATTTATTCTTTTGGGGGAAGAAATTCTAAAGATGTATCACCTTTCTCAACACAGTCTCTAATGAAGAAATGTCTTTCCTTAATGTGGTTTATTCATGAGGGTTGGATGAGGTTCTTAGTTATGTTCATGGCATTCATATTGTCTCATTTGAAAGGTACTTCTTTGTACCTAAATCCAAGACATCCAAGTTGTTGGTACACCTACATAAGTTTAGCACAACACGCTTCTGTTTCACATAGTCCACTTCTAATGTTGATAGAAATAATGAGTTTTGTTTCTCGCAGTACTGGGATGTAAGGGATTAGCCAAGGAATTGGCAAGATCATAATGTACTTTTTCTATCCACTTTGTATACAGCATAGTCCCACATTCAAGTACCCTACAAGCTTGAAGTTTCCATCTCTTAGATACTAAAGACCAAGGCTTAGGGTCCTTGACAACTAGCTAAGTAGGCTCTTAACAACATTGAGATGTGACCTCTTTGGTCTTAATTAGATTCTTGTAGATAGGCAAATGCCAATATAAGTAGCTAGGTTTTAGATATACTACGGATCCAAACATGCCTCTATACTTCCTGAGTAGGAGTTTATCACTGTAATCATTGTCAAGCTTGCATGTTGTGGACATAGGAATTTTAATAGGCTTATAACTTCATATATTAAACTCCTTGAGGAGCTCTGTAATATACTTGGATTGATTACTAAAGATGTCTTCTCGCTTTATTTTTCAACCCAAGAAAGAAGTTTAATTCTCACACAAGACTCATTTCAAATCCTTACTCATAACAACTGAAAAATCCTTACACAAATCATAGATAGTGGCTTATACAGATAATATCATTATTGTAAACTTTTAAAAGTAGGAAATCTTTACCTTTGGACTTGATGAGCAATGTTTGATCAATCTTTCCTTTTTTTAAATCCATGATCAAGTAGAAACTTAATCTTTCCTACCAAGTTGTGAGGGCTTTCTTAAGTCCATAGAAAGTTTTGTGAAGTTTTGTAGACATGATCTAGCTTCTCTAAGTCTTCAAAACTGGGGGGTTGTTCAGTACATACCACATCTGGTAGATATCCATTGAGAAAAGCACACTTCACATCCATTTGATGCAACATTATTTCTATGAATGATGCAAATGCAAGAAGAAGTCTATTGGTTTCTAGTCAAGCTACGAGAGCAAAATTCTCATCATAATCTATCGTTCTTTATGATTGTACCCTGTTGTGACAAGTACGACTTTATTTCTAACAATCACCCCAAAGTTCATTATGCTTGTTCATGAATACGCATTCGGCTCTTCTAATTTGGTGATTCTTAGATCTAGTTGTGAAGGTTCATACTTTGTTTCGTTGTAACTGATTAAGCTCTTCTTGCATGGTTGTGGTCTAATTAAGGTCCTTGAAAGCCTGTGAAGAACTATTGGGTTTAATAAGTAACCCAAATGAATAGAATGCGCATAGATTTTTTAGAGATAAGTGAGTTCTTAGTCCATTGTGAATGTCATATATCACATTTGTTATGGGATGAGTAGATTGGTATTTAAACCGTCTCTTGGATTTCTACACTTCTTCTCTTAGAGTGGCTAGAGGTTCAGAGTCTCTGCTATCTTGATCCCTCTTTTAAGCTTCACTTTGACTTTGGTCCTTTCAATTATAGTGTTGGACATTTTCTTCTATATCTTTATCCTAATTAATACTGTTTAGTTGAAATTCTTCGAAGAAAGATGAGCTAGCAGAACAATCATTATTTTATAAAAAAACAACATGAATGCTTTCTTCACTAATTTTTGTACTTTTTGTAAACTTTGTATGTGTTATTGTGGGATCAATATCCTATCAAAATTCCATCCTTACTCTTGGCATCAAATTTGCTAGATTATTCGATCTTACCATTGTCATCAATGATGCATTTGGCCCCAAAGGCTTTGAAGTAGGATATATTTGGCTTCTTCCCCTTGATCAACTCAAAAAGGGTTTTCTTGAGTATTGGCGTGATTATGCACCTATTAAGGATATAATTCTCCTTATTGCATCTTCTTAGAACCATTTAGAATGATAATTGTCAAATTATTTTTCTTGCCATATCTTTCAAAGTTTGAAAAGCTATGAGATATTTCATACTTGTCATAGGATGCAATAAAGTCTTCATCATCAAATTCACTTGCAACATCATTTTTGACTACTGCAACTATCATGGCCTTTCATACCTGCATTTGTTTGATGAGCTTGGCGATTTCTCTGAAGATTTCAGTTTTATCCTTCAGGAATAGAGCCCATGTAATTCTTGGACAATCATTAATTGTAACAAAAGCATATTTGATTTCACCAAGACTTTGAATTCTAATAAGTCCACATGAGTTCGTATACAATAGCTCAAGGCATAGTGCCATTCATACACACTTACCTGATGTGATCGATGCTTATACATTTGCCTTTGGCATATTCCTAATAAAACCTATCATTGGTAAACTTAAGATTGGGTGGCCTTCTGACTAGTTCATGTCTAACAAGCTTGTCAATACAGTGCATTTCTACATGGCACAATCTCCTATGTTAAGGCCAATGACATATATACCTTTAGACATGTAAGATTCGTTTCCCTAACTGCATCTAAGAAAATAACATATTCATTACTAATTCCGAGTCCCGAGTGTGACTTTATCTATGCCTGAGTTGACAACATGGCATATTGATGATGTGAACATGACTTTATTCCCTTAGTCACACACTTGGGATGCAATAATTAAGCATGTTACATTTTAGCCCTCTGACTAAATGCTCATTATTAAGAGAGGATAAGTTCAGTAAATTTACCACAACCAATTATTTGTCTTTTGCTTTTACCTTAAAATGTGACCTTTCATTTCATCTTTCATTTGAATTTCTATGAGCAGTGATGCCTTTCTAATCATGTATTTACGACACCTACTATCGATGTGCCAAGTGTCACTTCTAGTTTTCAAGTAGGAATGTAAATTAGTGAATAAAAGCCTTCTCCAACATCTAATTTAAAGCCTAGTCCCCTATCAAATAGCATATTTTTAATGTATATTTCCCTTGGGTTCCAAGGTTTTTGGTTCTTTGTTCTCTTTATATGGAGTATCCAAGGGGCTCCATCATTAATAGGCAGAATAGCGATGAACACTGCTGGTATAAGCATGGTTTCTCCTTTTGACATTTGAGTCATAGTGATTGTGATATCCTATATGATATTAAGAAAGATTATTGCCTCTTTTGAGCTTGTGTCTGGTTGTTAGCTAGCCATGAGATAGAGATTGGTTACTTTTGTTCACACGTTCTTCATCATTGAAGTCTCCATGACTCCTAATAGTTCTCATTACATTTTTCCCTTTTCCATTCGGTTTCCTTGCCTCAATAGACTTATTAAGGTTTAGCCAATCCCTCATTATATCCTCTGATTAAACATAATCAAAGTAGGTACAGAGCTATGAGAGTAAAATTTATTACCGTTTGGTCTTAATGAGCTTCGTTTAGAGAAATTTTTGTAATCAAAGCTCTGCTTCTTATGGAACTTCTTAAATTGCCTTGCCTCAAAACTTTACTTCATCATCAAAGAATTCATATTTATGGTTAGAGTCCTCCTTCGTAACCTTCAAAGTGGCTTCTTTCTTGGGTGGACTATTTGATTGCTCTTGGACATGAATCTCATTAGTGACTAATTTTTGCAATAAGTCATCTAGCTAAAGAGTTTTGAGGGTTTGAGTTTCTTCCATGGCTATCACTTTGCATCTCCACTTGGATCTAGGGAGAATCTTAGTATCTTACTTACCATTTCTTTAGTTAAGTAGGCTCTCCCTAAAGATTTGTAATAGTTGACCATCTTAATAAACCTTGTGTGCATCTCTTTGACATATTCATTTGATAGCATTTTGAGCAGTTCATATTAGTAAGCTGAAAAATCATTGTGATGGTCTCCCTAACTTGACTGGTTCCTTCATAAGTGGTGACAAGAATGCCCCATGCCTCTTTAGTAGTCTCACATGCAAAGACTTGTTGTATCTTAGGAATTGTAAAATTAAGCAAAAGTGTACAACCGTTATTGTAGCACTATACAGGTTATCCATATATGTGGGTTGAATTCAACTTTTACTATTATATGACCACTTACTATTGAACTTACCAGACAACCAAACAAAACTTTATTTTTAAAAATAATGAAGAACCTCGAGAAAATTACACAAAATCTAATCGGAAAATAGGGTATAAAATCGAAATAGAATTCATCTGTGTTCAAGACAGAGGAAAGTAAGTAGCATAATCCCTTAAAACCAGTTGAGAAAGTTTGAACCCTCAAGGAGTTACAACCATGAAAAATCAACATCCACCATAAACCCAAGAGAACTTTTAGTAAAAGAAATTTTCAGTAAACATAGAGATTAAAACTAGAAAGATTGCATTAAACTCAAATTGAAAGACTAACATAAATTGCAATAATCCATGAGAATACCAGAACCTAATATTAGAGCTAAGAGGGAGAAGAATTGATTATTTTTAAGGTACCCAAAACTTTGATTGTACAAGTACCAACCCCCTTAACTATCTGAATTGCAATTTCCTGATGCCTAAGTCCCACAACCAATTCTTCAGATTTTCTAAGTCAAGTCTGCGCTCCAAATTAATCCAACATTCTTTTTGTTCTCCAAATTTGTATAATTTAGAAGAAAATTACCAAAATTTGTGAGGACTCATTCTTGAACCCCAAGTACACCACGAATTTGACTCATGTAAACATCCAAAAGTTGTATGGTTTTTAGAAACATCTTTTCATTGGACCCTGGAGCATAGGCACAGGAATGGGTGAGGGACTTAGCCAGCTGATTTTTTTTCACTTGAGTTAAACCATGAGCCATCATGCTTCTCCTAATTGGCATAATGGTCTATTTGCTTGGCGTTAAGGTGCAGTGGGCTTCTGTTGGCCATGGCAATGTGATGAATATGTGGGCAATAACGATAGTTGATCTTGTATGAATTTCGTGGTAGCAAACACAACGGGCATGAACTACAGAGATACGTTGTTTTCTTGTAAGTCAGTGAACCGTCGAGCTCGACTCACATGGAACAAGGCTTATGCAGCTGAAAATTGGTTCAGGCTGCCGGCTACCTTTTCATTTTCTTTTCGTTTTTCTTATGTTGGGATGTAGCATGATACTGAGTTGGGCTTCCGTAATCTGGGTACTTTGGATGAGTTGTAGATTGCACGTGGGCGTGGCTTAGACTATTTCTCTTACTTTAATAAGTAGACTTCAGTATCAACACAATTCAACCAAGTTGCTCAATTTCATGCCCGACTTCATAATTTCATACACATTTTCCAATTTTCTCTAGTTATTAATCTTCTTGCACAATCTCATAAAATTGCTTTAAATACTAAAAAAAAGGTGCCAACTCTAAACAAAATCTAAGTATTAGAGGTGCTTCATTGATTTATTTTGGTGAGCAAACAAAACTCTATTAAACTCAATGGGGTCATCTCCTCTCTTTTTTTTTCTTTTTTTGACTTTAGTTGGAGCATAGTCTCATTTATTGACAATATTCAATCTTATATATATATATATATATATATATATATATATATATATATATATATATATATATACACACACATATATATATATATATATATATATATATATATATATATATATATATATATATATATATATATATTAAAAGTTGAACTCATGTATGAGCGACACATACGGTTGCCATGTAGGAAGCTATATAGGAGAGAATAGCTATGTAAAATATATACTCTAATGCTCTATATATAGGATGCTACATGAGATTTAAACTAAAAAGAAAGTGCAATGTATAATGGATGTAAATTTAATACAATGTTAATTCTATTTAACAAGGTAATTTCTCACATACCTTCCTATTATTTAATAATAAAATTTAATTATAAAATATATATGATTTAATGATCAAATATTTAAAAAAATGAGTTAGATATTAATTAAAAATAAAAAATTATGTTATTCGTAGGAAAAACCTAAAGAAGACTTGATTTGCTTTTGCATCAACAAAATAATATAATACATCAATTCATCACTTGCTTTTATTATAAAAAATCTATTCTCTTAATAATATATTAAAAAATTATTTAACTTACAACTTTATATCGTAAGGGTATAACCTTAGTATGTCTAATTCTTGATGTTTCAGAAATATATGCATATATAACCTTTTCCCAATAGGGAAAGTTAGTTCTCTTAGATTAAGGAGGTTTAGTGTTTGACACATCTTGATCAATTTAAGAGGTGCCAAAAGTTGCAATGGTCTTTACATACACTGATTGTTAGGTCAAGCATAATGAGACATACTTTACTACTTATTGTCGATTGCATTGGTCAAGGTGAGTCACCATAGAGGTGGGTGAATAAGGTGATAACAAGAAATCTTGGTACATTGAAAATTTGCTTGCTAAGATTGAAAATAACTGTTACATGAAATGTGGCCGTTAATGTGATAAATCAAGAATTGACTAGACATGGACTCTGACTAATGAAAGTAAAGTAAGTCTAAAAGATAAAGTGATCCTAGACATAGTATTTTCACGAGGTCATCCAAATTCAACCTTGGGCTACATCCCTACCTAAGATCCTTCCTTGACCTTATGAGTCAATCGATACACTTTCTTTTGAAGATAGTTCCTCTAAACATCCTTGATTCCTTGCTTAAAATTAGAGTATTCCATGAGCAGTTTGACTAACTCAACTTCTAGAGTTTCCTAACTCTCATAAAGAGTCTTCACTGCGCATTCTGTAAGTGCTCGTGTATAGCAAAGCAAGAGCTCCAAAGCTGATTGCCAACGCACAGAGTTCTCTCAAGGCACTCTCACAAGCCTAATGTTGAATTTTTGTGGGAGTAATAGACAATTGTTGTCCTTTGCAATGATAATTAAATTAACTCACTTATTATTTAATCTATCACATTTCTGGACTAATCAATACATTGAATAAAACCAAATATGAGTAACTGAACTAATTACTCCCTACTCCTAAGCATCACTAATTTAACCAATCTGAAACAAAGGATAAACACCAAAATCATTGCAAAACATCTATACAACCAACTAATAGGAAAACGTTAAGTAATTAATTGGACAAGTAATAAAACTAAGGTAGAGAGAGAAGAGAGAGAGAGGGGTACCTGTAAAGTTTAAAAATCCAACAATGTAGGATAGACCTCTATTGAAGGAGTGAAAGAAGCGAAATTTGTGGTGATTCTCCAGTTACTGATACTAATCTACCGTAATTGGTCCTAAACTAACCCATTACTAACCCAAAAATCTGAACTTTGAAAATGGATTTTAAAATCCTAAGTTCATTGAGAGAGAAAGAGCTTGAATTTTATATTCTTGAAAGAAGAGATTGAGAGCATGACACTAGACAAAAAGAGGAAAGTGACTACCTGAGAAAAGTACTAATTTCAATCAACAAACTATTAAAACCATGTGAATTTAGGCTTTCAAACCGTAAATCAAAACACAACAATGTAAGAACTCAAATGTAAGCAAAAGTAGATAAGGAAAAAAAGAGAGAAAATTGCATTAAAACTTCATCACCTGGGATTGTAAGTACAAATTAAGCAAAATCTACACTAATCTACATGTAAAATAAAACTTCACAACCTTGAATTGTAAGTACAAATTAAGCAAAATCTACACAAATCTACACGTAAAACAGTAAGTTAAACATAAAAGTCCTACTTGATTTCAGAAATGGGGATACAGGGACGCCAAATTGGGGATTGAGATGACCATGCTGGGTGGCACGACTAGACAAGGCCAAGCGCCTGGAAGAACAATAACATACGAGTAGGGAACCACCCGCATGTCCTTTTCTTTCTTATTTCTTATCAATTTTTATGGGTGGTTAACCTGACCATACTTCAATTATCTTGAGTTGCTCTTCATGGTTATCCTAGGTTTCTATGCCCTGCTTTTTGCATATTTTGCACTCATTATCCACCATTTTAGTAGTCCTTTTTTTACTTAAAAAAATAAAATACTAGTAAACATCCTAAGTTAACAGTTATTACAAACTAACATCTGAGGTAAATGAGGTATAAAAGTAATACACTAGGAGCCCGAACAAATCCCCCGCATCGAGATTATGCTCATCCTTGAGCAAAACAAAATAAAACTACTAAATTGTGATGTGCTTTTTATGAATCATGGGTTGCATTTAGCTATGCAACGAGCTCTTCAAAACCCCTGGTTGCAGAACATCTACTCATAAAATCTTTGAAATCTTTTTTTTTAATTTTTGAAAACATAAGATTTATATGAAGCAAAAGAGAAATATATGCACATCAATCAATTTAATCATCCTTAATAAGATAGCCATTAAGCTATATATACAAGTAAAACATACATCGCATGATGTGTACACATTGTGTTCGATGCAAAGTGTATTGTCAATGGTTGATTAAAACCGAGCCAGGATCATATTTGCTCGGTTGATGGACTTTCTTTTATTAGGTGTGATCAAGGTCACCACTCTGTTCCTATCTGTCTTTTTTTTTTTTTTAAAACTCTTTTTATTTCACATGATTTGTTATGTTTCGTAGCTAAAGTGTGAAGCTCTTGGCTTATCAGGCCTTGACCTCTAAGTAGAACAACTTTAAACATGTTTGGGTTTGTTCTCCAAATAAAGATTTTATTTGGATGTACAAGGCACTTGTTTAAGGCCAAATAAAAGCACCGAAGTTCATCTCTCTTTCACCCTCTGATTTTTCTTCTTTTTGTTTCTTTTTCTTTTTTCTTAAAAGAGTATGTGCATATGAAATCCCAACTAACTAAGAAAGCATCCTTAAACCCAAGTCTCAAACTGACACTAAGAGTCAATGATCAAATGTACAAGGGAGGCGTAAAATCATACATATGAGATGGGGCTAGCATGAGAAATCGAAAATACATCTTAGAGTAAGTTCCCCATAATGCACACTCTACTACCATACGACTAAACAAAAGAAGGTATTAGGGGTCACAATCAATGAAAATCGCATATTCCCCATAAATGAACAAAATTGGATTTTCAAGAATTAGCAAAAAATTTACATAAGTGGTAACCTCACCGCACACCAAAACTCCACAATGTCCCCATTATGTGAACCATGCCAAAGAAATCACATAATCAATAAAAGTCTAAAAGCCAACAAAAATCTACAAAATTAAGAACATAACCATCACATACTTGCCAAACCGAAAAACGCAACTGCAAATAACCACCGAACCAACAATAAGGAATATTAACAAATGTATAAAAACAATGACATCACCAGCAAAACACGAAACCAAACAAGCAAACAAGCAATGGTAATCAAGGCCATTTCTTAGCTCACAACATCCCGAATTTCATCTCAATGTTCATCATCATAAAATTACAACTCTAATATCCACAACAATCTACAAAAAGGAAGGAAAAGCAAACAAAAAGAGAATAGAGGATAGTTGCAATAATCATAGTAGGTTAGGTGCTAGGTTTGTCTAAATTATGCTTCACTAAGATGATGACATGGTCAACTTTGAGAGAACCAGCCACCCCTCATTATCAAGATCGAGGACACCCACTGGGACCCTTTTAGAACTCGAAGAAAAGCTTATCTAATGTCTGAGCATATAATTCAGAAGCATGTATGTAATAAAACACAGCCACATATGTATCAATCTTAAACTCAATCTTAAACTCATCAAATGCCTTGTAAAAGTCAAAAGAGTGATCAATGAAGGTGGTACACATGACAATTCTATGCAAGTCGTCTAGTTGTGCAAGAAAAGGGTTAATGGACGGTTGTAACCTCCAAAGGTACCTAAATATCAAACAGTATCATCCTCTCCCTCAAAGTCGTAAGAAAGGCTTAACATAAAGGTCCAAACCCGAAGCAGGAGGTTAGTCAAACTCACCCAAAGGACAAGCCTCGGGTAAGGTACGTCTTGCCCTAAGGCTAGTCTTATGAACAACAGGCATCAACACTAGAAAAAGGTCTTCAAACAATGAAACATATCATCATTAAAAGTCTATCTTATCGACGTTAAAGCCTTTAATGACAAAAACCTAAAAAAGTTGGTCGCTGTTCATTGTTATTGACCCAATCATTAATACTTTTAACGATGACTTGACTATTTTATTGTTATAGTCAATAACGAAAATACAAGTCTTTTTCATTATTGATTAACTACGAACAACAACAACAGAAATTTTAGCCATAGATTTTATATTAATAGCTACTTGCCATTGGATTCATATCAATAATATCAATAATGACAAATTTATTTCATTGTTATCGTTTACAATAAGTTCATCATTAAAAATTAAAATTTCAATCACAAAATTCTGTGTGGTTATTGTTATAATTATTTGAATAACTAATTCGATTAATATTATTATTGAATTAAATCACATTCATGAAAGATTAAATTCAGATAATTAAAATGAACATGACGAATTAAGATCAAAGTCCAAAAAATATATTTTCAATATATATTCCTTGAACCAAATGTAAAAGATGTCATAAGGTAAGCGAATCAAACATACATGTATATACCCCACCTAATATCACAGTTAAAACTATAAATGACACTAAAAAATAAAATAAAAAATTAGGTCATTGAGTGAAAATTCAAAGTCTCGAAACACCTACAACACAGGAAAAAAAATACATAGAGATTAGAATTCTCCATATCAAAAATCAATTTAGTTTAAGCACCTAAATGATAATACATGAGCAATGATAGAAAAGCAAGCGGTCAACAAAAATCCATACCCAGATGCAAATAGATTGTTCTACACACAAGGCTAAATGTCAGATTTTAAGCCTTCCTCCCCCATTTAGAGCAACCTTTAAGGCTAAGTTAACTAAGCAAAGTGTAAGATGCTTAAAAATACATTCTAGAGGATCAAGCTAGAAAGATAAAATGACAACCATAAACTAGGATTGAAAGAGAAATAGCACTTACAGATGACTGACCTACTCAAAAACTTAGGTTCCTACTTGAAAGTTCAGAGCTAGTTTTGACGGGAAAAAAACAAAAGGAGAAGCATAAAAGGAATATTCTCATACAGAAGACTATATTTCCGATGAGATGACAAAAAATCAAAACAGTACATGCAATGCCTCAAGCAACAAGGGAACAATTATAAATACACTTGGATAATAAATTATATAGGTATTGCCTCAACAAGTGCCATCATGGAGATTGGAGACTAGGAAATCATATCCCAATTTGCGTGAGTAATGACAAGCCTATATGTAGCAAATACAAGAATATGATAGGTAAGTGCAAACTCCATCTCTCCAAATATGTAAGTTATGCAAATAAACAAGAAATAAAGTTTAGTAGTACAATCAAATGCTTCATTTAGCAACCAATTATTACATAAGATTTTCTTTTTAATCGAAATATTACTCAAGATATTTATACAAAATATATCAATGGAAATTATTAGACTAAGCTCGTAATGCATAACATAAATGAGGTGAAGAAATTAATGAAGACTATTTGGTTGTACTAATCATACGAAATTTGGTTCAATTTGGGAGACAGCCTTGCTCACAACGCCACACTTAGGGTCCTTTAACAACAATTTTAAGGTAACAATGAAGAAAGGTAATAGTGAGATGAAGCAAACGTCTCACCAACAGCCTTTGGACCTAAAGTTCTGCACCACAGCAATATAATAACAGGTTCCAGGGTATGTTTTCCACAGGTCTTACCAAGACTTGGTTTTAACGTATTAGAAATATTTAAAACCAACCACACACAAAGGGAGAGATAAAGATACGGTAAAGCAAATCAGCTAGCAATAGTTCATTGGGCTTCAAGTAAGGTGGTAGGTCAAGGAGTTCATATCTTATGTATTGTCAGAGTTTGCGTGGGCCATCCTTGGCGCATATATAATACATTACAGACCGTGCGCACCTATAGGAACAAATAGCAATCACAATTTTTAATTCCATTTAAGCAAAAGGAAATGATGGGAAAACCCAAATTACAATTGAACTTATTATATCTTTGTCAAATACCAACCAAGAACGAAGTTCAACTATAGCAACAAGTATCACATTAGGCTAAAGATAACCAAATAAAATAGCAAAAAAACACATTTTGCGAAGGTTTAGTGGACTCGAAATCGACTTCTAATGATGAACACACCCCCGCTTTCGCTTGAGTAAACAACTATAACAACTAAAAAACTAGAGATTACCTTCGAAATAAACAAAGTAAGAATGCCCTATACCAATTAGGAACGAATACCAACCGAGGCATTGTGCTTGTAACAAAATTCCTTGGCCATTCCCCACTACAATGTCGTTAAACTACATTAGACTTCAACTAAGGAAAGTTAGAGAGAATACAGAGGTGAAACGAGCATATGTTTGAAGGAGACTTTAGGCTACAACTGAGCAGAGACAAGGGGACTTCTAGTTCACTGAAATACTATCACCACCCAAATTGAATTCAATTTGCATCATCATTGAACCCGCCTAGTAGCGTTAGTCAGCTGCGGCATTAAGCGGTTATCGCCATTGCCAAAAACCCTAAGATGATATTACTTCGAGAAAGATTCAGATCAACGCAGCATCGAACTGAAGAAGAACATGCTTTAATCACAACATTGGACAACAAATTACATAATAAGTAAAATCTTGAGAGGAGAACACAACTCATACTTGTGATTGTAGAGACATAAACAAGTGTCTATGTTTTACAAATGGTCGACGACGATAAATTGATGGAATAAGATTTAGGGCCCCTGGATATTGAAAATAAAGAGTCTTAAAGTTCAAACATCCCCTAAACCACATATCTAAACTTAATAATGTCCATCAAAGGCTAAAAGAACCCAAAAGCCCAAATAAGTCAAAATTGACGGTATTTGCCGTCTACTTTAGATCCATTCCATATTTTCAGCCGACTCTAGGGTGCATAAATTATTGAGTTTAGATATTACTATTATTCATTGAATAAAATTTTCCAATAACATATTACACACCAAAATCCATTAAGTAATGGAAAAACATGTAAGTCAGATACTAAGGCTTGCTCTAAAAATAACAACTGTTTAGTTATTTGCTCATATTTTCTGCCAAGATTATCAAAAAATAATCAAAGTAGTATCATTAGAAAATAGAAACAATAAGATTTGATGAAAAAAAGTGTCACTCAAAACGTATGCTAGATGAGAAAGTTATAGCTAAAACAATTTAAGTACTCTGAAGTCTAGCCTAGCCCATAGTGTAGGAACAGAAGAAATCCCATCGAGTTCTCCCCTAAACTGATGAGCAAACTCCTGATTGGGTTCTCAGTGTCCTTCTGTACTTCAAAAATGGTCTCAGCTATTATAGTCTTATCTGGATTGGTGCGTCCATTTAAATTATCCCTACTGAGAGTTGGATTAGGTCTCCTTTCTCTAAATCAATTTGTATTATTCCTTTAAGCACTATCAAAAGGGGGTTTTGTCCCAAAAGGTTGAACACATAGAAACAGAGGGGAAAAATTGTGGAAGAAAGACATCAAATTAGAGAGGACTAAGCCAGAATTCTAGAAAGTTTTGAGGGAATACTGGGAGGTTCTTAGAACCTAAAACACTTCTCAAATCTATCTGGAAAACCCTTTAAGCCACAAGTCAAACCTTGATATTCTCAATGTCCGGATTCTCCAAGTCGCTCAGGCAAGCAACTTGAGGCACCCAATCTTTCATACCTACCTTTCTCATTTTCCTTTTCATCTTTTGTTTAGTTAGTTTTACTTAATAGCAAAGATGTAATCTTTAGTATGATGTCAATTCGCTGTAATTTAATTGCCTATTTGAATTTGTTTAAACTGATGTTGTCCTCTTTAATTTTATTATCTGATTTAATTGATCGTATATGTTGTGTGCTTACTGTTTTGAGTGTAATTTGATTTTATTCTCATTTTGATTAGTAGAGGAAGTCACTAATGGCAGATGATATTGTGATGCATTCCATCCCGATACCGTGTTGTCGCCGCCAAATTTAGATCTTGCTTCAAGCTTATGAAGTAAGATTGTGCCCACTTCAGGCATCAGTTGATGGTATTTGGAAAAGTATTTTAAAATGAACCTTTTATTCTTTGTAGTGTCCCTTTGGATCTATGGTTCGCTTTAGAAAGTATATTTCGTTTGTAAGTCTTCCTAAAAACTCTTCGGCGACTCTGTTAATTGAATTCATAATTCTTTTGTATTCCATTAACTCTTTTTTTTGCTTGGATAGGATTCATATGGTAAGTAGATCCTACCTTGGGATCCAAATGGTGATGGGGGTTGGACCAGAAAGCAAGACATTGTCCTAGACAAAGAACCCAGCTGGGTTCTTGGATCAGCATGGTCGTTTGGTCTCGTGGGGCACTCAAACATGACTGCTTGGAGCACGACTAGAGAACTGGTCTCAACTGTGGGTTAAGAACCAATTTGAGTTCCTCGGTCAGAGCTTTTGTGGAGCCCTCTAGGCCTGGCAGCCAAGCTTCTTGCAGTTTGGATTGTTTGAAAGTAGAAAAATGATGAAATTTAAAACGTAGCAAATGGGTTTAACCATTTGTGGAGGATAACACCCGGGGCTCCAGGTCATGTTCCTTACAGTGATTTGTGGCAATTGAAGTCGAAATCGATCAATATTCTCTTATTAGTAAAGACGAGAGTCGCTAGGCTAGGTTACGATTGTTCTTTTCTTTTTGAAGCATATGGTTAATGTGAGTTTTTTTTTGGGGGGCCTGAATAGTTAGGGTTCATGTGAGTTATCAGTTATGATCTTGTAATGTTCCACTATTTTTTATTTTGTCCACTTATTCACTCTAATGTTTTAGTTTAGGAGGACTACTCAGTTAGCTTTCAAAATTCAATTTTATTTCCTTTCCTTAGTAGTCCTGTGACATATTATCAACGATGAACTTATAAAAATAAATAACGAAAATTTTGGTATTTACTGTTTAATGAGATTTGAAGTTGACAAAGTCTTTTCATCGTAACTAATATTCTTTAATGATAACCTTTATGTATGGCGGTCAAAAAATCAATTTTTGGTTGTGCGTCATACACTCCTTGTATTGCTTAACCAACTCCAACAATTGGTTTATCAATGAGTTTGTAAGTTTTTAGTTTCTTGCTGAAGTCTACCGTTCATAGAAGCAACATAAGAGCAATAGTTGCTATTATGAGTAACGCTAACCAAACTTATGAGCAACGCTAATCAACCTCACTAAATTTATGAGTAGCTCTAACCAATCATTCAAGCATACACGAAGCTTCATGCACAATTTTGGAATGAATACCCCAATACTATAAACAGTTTTATAATCACAACGTCACTCATGAAATTCAACATTTCCCATTTCCCAGAAGGACAGCTAAAATAAGCATATTGAGCAAGACAAACATTAGATGGATCCCCATAACAATAAAAGAATTCTTGGTCATATTAAGAAAACTGGAAAATTGCCATTTTTAAAATTTTATTTTTATAAAATTTTTTGGTTTTTAAACACAAATGATAACCTACCACACAAGCACCACAAAACCGAATAGGAAAGAGCTAAGAAAGACATTTAAGTGACCTGATTTTGCACCACCGTCCCCGCAATGGCATCATTTTTAGTAGATGGTCTTTTTGTGGGAGTATTGCAAAATTATCATATTTTGGAACGGTGTCAAATAAATTCGTTTATTATTTAATCTAGCAAGTTTCTAAACTAGTGAAGCATTGAAAAAAAAAACTAAACATGATTTACTAAACAAATTATTCCCTAATACTAATACATACATGATTCATTTAACTAATATAAAACAAAGCATAAATAACAAATCAACACAAAATATCATCTGAATAATTATTCGAAAAGAAAACATGAAATAATTAACTAGCAAAGTAATAAAACTGATCTAGAGAGAGAAGAGAGAGATGTAAAATTTTTGGTGATTTTCCACTTACAATACTAATCAATCGTAATTACTACTAAACTAGCCACAACTAACCAAAAATCTAAATTTTGGTATGACTTTTGTTTATGATTGTAACAAATACAACACGACAAAAAGTCTTTGGGAAGGTTTTGAGTGGATTGTGGCTAATTATCAAGGAGCATGGTCTGCTTTAGGTGATTTTAAAGTTATCCTCCGCCCTAATGAGAGGATAGGAGGGAGTGAAGTTTCAAGTAAAGAAATTAAGGATTTTAAGCAAGTGTGGGTTATTTGATGAGGAGTTTTGGAGGGGATTACAAATGGACAAACAAGCATGTTTGGTCAAAAAATGATAGGGCATTGATCAACGTGGAACTACAGACAGATTTTTCTGTAGGGTTGTCTGCTCGTAAGCTGCTTCTACTATCTTTTTCAAATTGCCTTTGGTGCAAGCCAATCTTTAGATATTGTGACATGTGGAGCTCTGATCCCATGTTCACTAGTCTGGCCAGTAATGCTATGTAGTACACAAGGAGAGGTAACAAAATTGCAACACATGTACGCTGGTCAATAAAACCCACAGCAATCCTTAAAACTACTCAATAAGGCAAGTTTGCTGATATCCATCAGCAACAATTCATGTACAGGTCTACATTAAAAGAGATCCAGCAAGAAATATAGTCCAAGCCTGATGATGAAACATTACTGCAAGAAGAACGGCAAGTGAGAAGCACTTGGCGGTTTGAGGTTATCTCTATCATTAATGAAATAGCAAAGTAAGGTGGACTGGAGCCACTTGGAGACTAGTGTACCACCCTATCTTTTGCTAACGTCAAACAAAGGAAAATAGCAAACTGCATCTACTCCATATAAGACAGGATGGTAGTAGCGTTGAAGGCTTCAATAAGCTTGCAAAGTTGGTGATTGAGTTTCATCATAGTTTCTTGGGCAAACATAGAATACTTATGGAGATGTTGGCCATGAAATCGTAAGTGTAGGCTACGCTTCCTCTGTTGAACAGCAAATTGGCTTGTGTAAGCTATTCACTGACTCACATATGAAGCAGATCATAATCTCCATTCCTAATTCAAAGTTACTTGGGCCGGATGGATGCAGTTTCTTCAGCAGCATTGCCTTAAATTAGGCAATTGGTGGATGAAGCTTTCAAAGAATTTTTTTTTTTTCAAACTGGGAAAATGCAAAAGGCATGCAACACCACTACCTTGGTAATCCTCCTAAGGTACATCATAAGTTCAAATGATTTTACGCGTCTATCTTATTGTAATGTGCTCTATAAGTGTATCTCCTAGTTGATGTGCACGAGATTAAAGAAAGTGCTACCAACCCTCGCTGACCCAAGCGAAAGAGCATTTATTCCAGGTAGAGAGTTGCTTTTTAACTTTTTTGGTTTGCTAAGAGATAGCTGGAGGCTATTTTAGGAAGAATGTCTCACCTAGATGAACATGTATGCTGAATATGATTTTAAAAAAGCTTATGATTCTATAATATAGGACTTTGGGACTGAACTATTGGCGAGGCTTAAGTTCCCTCCTCGCTCTTTATATTACGTGGATCAAGGCTTTTATGGTGATAGTGTTTTTCCAAATATACGAATGCTGATAGCATTAAGGAAAGATACACAAAATAGAATTTTTGTATGATCAGGATTCCATTATATTTAGAGATTGTATATGCTTAGTGTGGGAAAAATGAAAAATAATAGCTGCTTGAGGGACAAGGAGACGACCTGTGTCGTGGTATGAACCACTGACCTGAAAGCTTAATTCGCCCGACTTGGGTGCAAATCGTTATGGCGAAGAAGCTCCCCAAGGTTTAACATAGCTGACTTCGCACTCGTGCACTCGAGGGAGAAACTTTGGAGTATAGCAGATTGTATGCCCAGGAAGTAAAGAGGAGAAGAGAGAATTTGTTTTCTGTGTTCTACAGAGTTGCAGTAGAGTCCTTTTTATAGTGGACTGAAGTAGAGAAAACTGTCAACCAAGCCATAAAGAAAGGCGTGAAACGTGGGCAGAAAATCAGGAGAGAATAATGTAACTGAAGCATTAATGGGGAGAGGATCATGGTGATTCAGGTGAAGATGGAGGAGGACTTAGTGAACTAGCCGTTAGGATTACGACAACTCATACGCAATTAGGCCTCTCGAAAATTCCTCTAAAAAATATAGCCCAAGCCCACAGCCCGCGGCCAGCCCGACCCGGACCGGACAGGCGGGCGGCAGCGGTGCGCACGCGCGTGTGGCAGCCCAAGTCCCCTCAACCACCTTAAAACATGACTTCTAGTTATTCGACAAGTACAAGAAGAGTGGGATATATAAATTCTTCAAGCCACTCCCAAAGGTTCCATGTGGGATAATAAAAGAGATAGAGAGAGTAAGTAAACACCCTTTTGGGGTGCCATTACTCCAATAATGCCCCACTAATGGCACACAAAAGGAAAAGAAGAATGAAAAAGATTTCCTGGGCAATGAGGGTCGAATACTTAAGTATCAATGTCTTACGATTGAATTGATACGTAGTGAAGAGAGGCAACATCTAAGTCTGACAAGTGAACTTAGTCTTGAACTTGTTAGTCTTTGAATGAGGCCCTCCCGGCACATATCAACCCTAAAATATGTATACTCCGCGATAACCACTTGCACTTTTAGGCCATGTGCATACCTCGGGTCTCATAAGTGCTCTAGAGAGACAGCCCTTGTCTCTCATAGAAGGCGGCCAGACCTTCACACTTACTTAGGTAATCCCATCAGTCTACCTCTACTTAGACCACCATATCATGGCTTGGAATTATTAAGAGCGTATGTTAGCTCAACCTCTTGTAGAGTGATGATGAATCCATCAAGTGCTTCTCTATAGTACCACCACAACAGGCTATTAATTCATTAATGTGCTTCTCTATAGCACAAGCACTACCACTCGCCATAGGGATGGGATGGCGAGTGGTAAGTAGTGCAGTTGGAAGATTAATATGGCTTCGTTTGACTACAAATAGGTATCCATCATTTCTCTTCATTCCATGGGCTTTAGCCCCATCCCCCTCGACGTTTCAAGAACTACTCTTTTTGGCAATCCCTTTATGAGAGGGTCTGCCAAGTTTTTCTCGAATCTCACATATTCCACGGAGATAACACCATGCTTCAGCAATTGCTTTACCGCACCACGTCTAATACGGATATGTCTCTTTTTTCCGTTATAGACACTTTTGTGCGCAACTCCAATTGCTGCTTGTGAGTCACAATGCAAGGAGATGGGTGTTGATTGTTTCCTCCACAATGGTATGTCAGTCAGGAGATCCTTGAGCCATTCAGCTTCTTGGCCTGCTAACTCAAGAGCAATAAACTCAGATTCCATGGTTGAGCGAGCTATACATGTCTGTTTTGCAGACTTCCATGAAATAGCTCCTCCACCCAAAGTAAAAACATAACCACTAATAGAGCTTACTTCATCGTTATCAGCAACCCAATTTACATCACAAAAACCTTCCAGTACAGCAGGAAATTTACAAAAGTGTAAACACCAATCCATAGTACCTTTAAGGTATCTTAACAAATGATGAAGTGCATCTCAATGTTCTTTAGCAGGATTATGAGTGTACCAACTTAGTCGACTAACAGCATATGAAATGTCAGGACGAGTGGAGTTCATGAGAAACATCACACTCTCTATTATCTTAGCATATTCAATTTGAGACACACTAGGTCCTCTGTGCTTTTTAAGATGTATGCCAGGGTCATAGGGAGTTTTTACAGGTACCACATCAAAAGAGTTAAATTTTTTCAACATTTTCTCAATGTAATGAGACTGACTTAAGGAAAAACCACTCTTGATTTTAATAAGTTTGATCCCCAAGATAACATCTGCTTCTCCTAAATCTTTCATTTCAAAGAGAGAAAACAGAAATCTTTTAGTCACATTAATAGCACAAAGGTTGGTACCAAAGATCAACATATCATCCACATACAATCATATAATCACATAATCAGATCCAAACATTTTAGAATAAATACAAGAATATGAATTGTTAACAGTAAAGCCATTTTTCTCTAAAGAACTAGCAAATTTCTCATACCACTGTTTTAGGGCTTGCTTTAAACCATAAAGGGATTTTCTTAGTTTGCATACTTTGTTCTCCTGACCAGGGACCTCACACCCCTCAGGTTGTGACATATAAATTTCTTCCTCTAAGTCCCCATTGAGGAATGCTGTTTTGGCATCCATCTGATGTACCACAAGATCATAGATAGCAGCCAAAGCAACTAGACTTCTGATTGTTGCAATTTTGGTCACAGGAGAATAAGTATCAAAGAAATCAATTCCCTTCTTTTGGTCAAAGCCTCTAATGACTAATCTAGCTTTGTACCTTTCAATAGAGCCATCCGTCCTAAGTTTCTTCTTGAAGATCCATTTACTACTAATGGGTCTACAACCCTTAGGCAAGTCGGTCAATTCCCAAGTTTTGTTCGATTCAAGGGAATCTATTTCACTCTTAATAGCTTCCTTTTAGAAATTAGCATCTATAGACTTCATAGCCTCTTGGTAGGTTTTGGGATCTTCCTCAAGTAAGTAAAGAGACACGAATTCATCGGTCAAAGCATCAATGTCAAAGTTCTCAAGGACTTCTACCAGAAAAGACGTGATAAAGTCAGGGCCAAAACTAGTTTCAATCCTCTGTCTCTTGCTTCTTCTAGGTTCAGTTCCCAAGTCTCTAACACTAGAGCTAGAAGCAGGCAAGTTCACATGTTCAGATACAGTATTAGACAAAGTATAAGACACATTCCTTTTCAAGGGGAAAACATGCTCAAAGAAATCAGCATCTCTATACTCCGAAATAGAGAAGTCAGATAAAGACATAAATCTGTATGCAGCACTGTTTTGAGCATAACCAATAAAGACAGCATCAAATGTCTTGGGGCCGATGTTTGAATGTTTATGACTAGGTAGTGCAACTTTGGCTAAATCCCTACACTTTTAGATAATCCAGCTTGGGAGCATACCCTTTTCACAATTCATATGGGGTTTTATCTAACTTCTTGTGGGGAACTCTGTTGAGTATAAAACAAACTATTAAGACAGCCTCCCCCCACATGTTATCAGATAAACCAGAACTAACAAGCAGGGCATTCATCATATCTTTAAGGGTACGATTTTTCCGTTCAGCAACACCGTTTTGTTGAGGAGTGTAAGGAGCGCTAGTCTCATGTATTATGCCATTTTTCTCACAGAAGGTAGCCAAAGAATTGGTGTCATATTCCCCACCTTTGTCAGACCTAAGTCTTTTGATTTTTTGGTCTAACTGATTCTCAACTTCGGCTTTGTACTTTAAGAACATTTCCTCAGCCTCATCCTTAGACTTAAGGAGGTAAATCTTGGTATATCTGGAGTAGTCGTCTACAAAGGTAATATACCATTTTTTTCCACCCTTACTTATAGCGTTCTTAAAGTCTGCTAAGTCTGAATGTATTAGTTCTAACAATTCTGTTTTCCTGGTTGTTACAGTTTTAAAAGGCTTCTTGACAAATTTTTCTTCAACACAGACTGAATACTTAGAACAATTTTCAGTATTCACATTTGGAATTAAATGCATGTTACAAAGTCTTTTCAATGAAGCAAAATTAACATGTCCAAGTCTACCATGCCACAAATCGACAGACTCAGCAACATAAATGGAATTGGCAGTAGTTTTATTATTAATTTATGCAACAGCATTCAAAACAAGGAGTCCCCCACTATGATACCCCTTCCCAACGAAGTCCCCATTTCGCATGATAACAACTTTACCAGCTTCTTGCACAATTTTAAGGCCAGCCACGTCAAGAAGGGTACTAGAAACCAAGTTTCTACGAAGGGAAGGGACAAATAAAATATTACTTAAAGACAACATTTTTCCAGAAGTAAATTTAAGTAAAATCTTCCCTTTACCATTGACAGCAGCTGTAGAAGAGTTGCCCATGTAAACACATTGTCCATCAGCAACCTCCTCAAAGTCAGTCATGAGTTCCTTGTTGGCACAGAAATGCCTTGACGCTCCAGGATCCATTCTGACAGATTATGGACCAGATTTGCCTGCACGGTAGTAACCGTACAAATAATCTTATTGTCCTCGGTTTCAACAATGTTGGCAGTAGGTGTTGCAGACTTGTGTTTGACTTGGACTGTCCCTTTCCTTTGATTACATTGATAGGCCTTGTGTCCAGGCTTGCCGCACATATAGCACACCACCTTGGGCTTCTGAATCCTTTCGTTAGCAGGATTTTGATTCCTAATATTTTGAGTTGGCTTCTGAAATTTCTTCCCTTTGCCTTTGAACTTACCTTTGTTCGTTTGCACAGCAGATTCAACCAGGTTAGAACTAATAGAATTTAAAGAAAGGGAAGACATCTTATCTTTCAGTCGGTTTGCCTCCTTAGTCCGCATATGGCTGATTAACTCCTGTAGTGTGAGATCTTTCTTCTTATGCTTGAGGTGGTTTCTGTAATCGCTCCAGGATGGTGGAAATTTTTCTATCAGTACGTTGGCTTGGAGGATTTCGCACATCCTCATGTCTTCTGCTAGAACTTCAGCACACAGGTTTTCGTAGACGTGAACTTGTTCCATGATGGGTTTGTCATCCATGATCTGGAACTGTAGCCATTCCGATGACATATTTTCTTTTCCCGGCATCATCTGAACCATATTTTGTCTCAAGTTTGGTCCAAATGACCTTGGCAAATTTAAAGCTTACACATCAAACAAAGGGTTAGACATATTATTTAGTAGATAACTGTGAGCTAGTTTTTTGTCCCTCTCGAATTTCTTCTTTGTGGCTTCGTCAAGAGGAACAGAAGGAGTTTTAAGAACCATAGGAGTTACAGGTTCAGAATCAGTAACTGTGTTGCCTTCATCAGGGAGATCAGTAGTGAGCACGTAGTCGATCTCAAGTTGCTCAAAGCAAAGAAGTAATTTTTGAGACCAACGTTTATAATTGGTTCCATCAAGAGGTTCAATTTTGTAGAGTTCGGGGAGAGCTTTTAGAGCAGCAGCCATTGTGTTAAGCTTTAGATTGTGGGAAAAATGGAAAATAATAGCTGCTGGAGGGACAAGGATACGACCTGTGTCATGGTATGAACCACTGACCTGAAAGCTTAATTCGCCCGACTTGGGTGCAAATCGTTATGGCGAAGAAGCTCCCCATGGTTTAACACAGCTGGCTTTGCACTCGTGTACTCAAGGGAGAATCTTTGGAGTATAGCAAATTGTATGCCCAGGAAGTAGAGAGGAGAAGAGAGAATTTGTCTTCTGTGTTCTACAGAGTTGCAGTAGAGTCCTTTTTATAGTGGACTGGAGTAGAGAAAACTGTCAACCAAACTATAAAGAAAGGTGTGAAACGGGGACAGAAAATCAAGAGAGAATAATGTAACTGAAGCATTAATTGGGAGAGGATCATGGTGATTAAGGCGGAGATGGAGGAGGACTTAGTTAACTAGCCATTAGGATTACAACAGTTCATACGCAATTAGTCCTCTCGAAAATTCCTCTAAAAAATATAGGGTAAGGCCAGCGGCCCGGGCCCAACCCGGATCGGACGGGCGGGCCGCGGCGGCGCGCGCCCGCGTAGCAGCCCAAGTCCCCTCAACCCCCTTAAAACATGGCTTCTAGTTATTCGACAAGTGCAAGAAGAGTGGGATATATAAATTCTTTAAGTCACTCCCAAAGGTTCCATGTGGGACGACAAAAGAGATAGAGAGAGTAAGTAAACACCCTTTTAGGGTGCCATTACTCGCTTAGAATTAGAAAGAGATCAAAACCAGGAATCCAAGATAGAAGACATAAGCCGACAACTATCATGTATATATATATATATATGATGCATATTTTGATTATTGAGATAACACAATTCCTTGAGCGTTCATTCCGCTTTCATTCACATTAATTCTTTGCAATTTTATCATGGTATCAGAGTAATGTTATTAATTCCTAAAATTAGCATTAATAATGACGATTAATGGAGAAAAGAAGAGATTCATTATACAACTTCACTCACTGTATTATCTACACCTCTCAAAAGGTCTCGGAGTGTTGATAACAGCGGTGATATTTGATTGAAAAATTACGATTTATCGGAGACAGCTGTAAGAATGGCCTTAAAAGCAAAAAATAAATTAGAATTTATTGATGGAACCCAAGCAAGACTTGAAGAGAAGGAGGATGAGGAATTTACAGAAGCAAATGCATGGGATATGGCAAATTCTATGCTTTGCTCTTGGATTCTTAATATCATTGATCCTAAGCTACAAATGATCGTGGCATATTGTGATACCACATCTGGTATGTGACAGGGTTTGAAAAAGCGCTATTCAGTGGCAAACACTCCAAAACATTCACCAACTGAAAGCTACTGTAGCAAACTGCAAACAATCGAATCTTGATGTTGGGGAGTTTTATTCAAAGTTAATAGATTTATGGAATGAACTTGCAAATCATGTAAAGATTCTGACTTATACATGTAGTGGGTGCAAAAGTAGAGCATAAGGAAAAATTATTGCCATGTATGAAGAGGATAGGGCTCATCAATTCCTTATGGGCCTGAATGATGACGTTTATTCTCAACTTAGAAGCCAAATACTCGCTCGAGAATCGTTACCTTCACTTGACAAAGTATTCAACATGGACACGCAAGAAGAGAGTCATAAGAGCATAATGGTTTAGGGCGAAGGCAAGATTGAGAATGTGGCTACTTTTGGCGTGACCATGCCTAAGACTGCCGGACTCAAAGGTGACAGGACGACGTGTAAGCATTGTGGAAAGTGTGGCCATGAGGAATCGAGTTGCTTTGAGCTGGTGGGATATCCTGTCGGTTGTGTACCCATAGGCAGTGGACGTGGGTGTGTGTAAGGATGCAGAGGACGGGCTAGACGTGGTGGTAGCAACTGTGGATGGGCAAACCAAGTTGTACACGCTACGCCTGGATAGACCGAAGATCAGTGGACGACAGAACCCGAGAGCAATACCAGTACCAGCTAGGTAGCAGCTTTGGTCCTCACGGCTGAACAAGTTTAGAAGCTCCTAAGCCTCATTGACATTCTCAAATCAGGTTGTGACAAGCTTTCAGGTAAAGAAGAATGGATTTTAGACAGCGGAGCCTTATGTCATATGACCGAAAATTTTGGAAAATTAAACAATGTTCTTGATAAACATTTGATACCGGTCGAGTTACGTAATGAAGCAACAAACACAACAAATAAGTGTGGAAAGGCTCAATTGAATCCTACAGTAACGCTTTGCAATGTTTTAAATGCTCTTGATTTGAATTGCAATTTAATTTCTATTATGCAACTCATAAATGAATCATTTTGTACAGTAATCTTTACCAATGATTATTGTATGATACAGGACCATACTATGAAGAGGATGATTAGAATGGGTGAACAGAAAAGAGTGGTCTACTTTTTCAAAGATGATTAATAAGGAGCAATAACAGTCAACAAGGTGGTCACTCGTGATCGTTGGCATCATAGGCTCAGGCATCCCATAAGAAAGTAATGTCTTTGTTACCTAGTAGTATAAATAATTATGGTGACACAAGTAGTAGTAAATTTTGTGATGTGTGCTTTAGAGCAAAGCAGACTCGGATATCATTTTTAAATAGTGATAATAAAGCATCTGAATGTTTTGAGTTAATACACTGTGACATATGGGGTACTTACAGAACTGAATCAATAACTGGAGCGCACTATTTTCTTTTCATTGTTGATGGTGCCAGTAGGGGAACCTGGGTGTATTTGATGGGGGAGAAAAGTAAAGCTTCTCATCTAATCAAAAATTTTTATCAAATGGTAAAAACTCAATTTAAGACTACAGTGAAGATAATTAGGAGTGATAATGGGAGTGAATTTGTTTCTAGGCCTATGTTAAAATTTTACGAGGAATCTGGAATAATTTATCAAACAACATATGTTGACACCCCTCAATAGAATGGAAGGGTTAAAAGGAAACATCACCACATTCTTAATGTTGCTAGGGCCCTTAGATTTGAAGCAAACCTCCTTTGAAATTTTGGGGAGAATGTGTATTCACTACAGCTTACCTCATAAATAGGACCCCTACTTCGGTTTTGCAAGGGAAATCACCTTGTGTTATTTTATTTAAAACCAAGTGCACATATGACAACATCGAAGTGTTTGATTGTTTGTCCTACGTACATCATTTTCAAAGGCAAGAGGATAAATTTGCCTCCCGTAGCAGGAAGTGCATATTGATGGGATATCCTTTTGGGAAAAAGGATGGAAAGTATATGATGTAGAGACCAGAGAAATCTTTGTAAGTAGAGATGTGGTACTTCAAGAGGAGGATTTTCCCTTCGCAAAACCTAAAGAAATGACAGGTGAAGCAAATCACGGAAATCCACTACCTTATGGAGTATATGATGATGAATATGATGAACCTCGGCGAAAATTAATACAACACCAGGATGGACCGAGAGTAGCACCGAGATCGTAAGCCCAGCAGCAAAATGGGCTAAGTCAAGAAGCAATTTTTGGAAGAGAAGAAATTGGGCTTAAGGAGCCTGTCACCGAGGGCGGCCAGCGGACGAAAGAAACCACCCAGAACTCAAGTGTAGATTCCCCGCAGGTCCCGTATGTGGAAACTGGGCCAGAACAGCATGGGCCGAGCCTAGAGGAATTGGAAGACAGGGGGAGTGAACCGGTTTAGCAATAAGAAAACTTAGGCCATGGATAGCACATCAAGCAGGTATTAAGTCACCTAGAAGATTGTCTATGCTATTCAGCTAAGTTAAAAGACCCATCTTCCATCACTATCCCAAGCCAAAAGGCCTCTTCAGGTAAGCCGTATCATATAGCTAGTTATATCAATTATGTAAATTTTTCTAACGCACATAGAAACTATCGTGCTGCAATAACACAAGTTGTTGAGCCCAGGTACTTTCATGAAGCTATAAGAAATGCACATTGGAGCGAAGTGATGGCCAAGGAAATTGAAGCCTTGGAGCTAAATAAGACATGGACCTTTGAGGATTTACGTCCCGAGAAAAAGCCCATTAATGGCAAATGGGTGTATAAGGTCAAGTACAATTCAGATGGGTTTATAGAATGGAATAAGACAAGGCTTCTGATTTGAGGAGATGAACAGATTGAGGGATTTGACTACCATGAGACCTCTGCCCTTGTATCTAAGATGGTCAGCGTAAGGTGTTTTTTATCTATAGTGGTTGCTAGAAGTTGGAAATTACATCAAATGGATGTAAATAATGCCTTCTTCCATGGAGATCTAGAAGAGGAAGTTTATATGACCCTGTCTCTAGGGTTTAGAATTCCTAAATCCAAGAAGGTATGTAGACTTCAAAAATCTTTATATAGACTGAAACAAGCCCCATGCGAATGGTTTACTAAACTCTCTTCTAAGTTAACGTAAAATGATTTTTACAAATAATATGCAGATTATTCCCCGTTTACCTATAAGAAAGGTGAGGTCTTCATGGCACTATTAGTATTTGCGGATGGCTTAGTGCTTAAAGGAAATAATTCTCAAGCACGTGCACAGTTCAAAAATTACTTGAACAACTGTTTTCGCATGAAAGGTTTGGGCCTCTAAAGTACTTTCTTGGTACAGAAGTTGCTAGAAATTCACAAGGATTATTTCTATGCGAAAGAAAATATGGTTTAGAAATAATTAATGAATGTTGACTTCTTGGATCCAAATCCGTAGACTTTCCTATAGAAACAAATCACAAATTGGCTTTAGCAAATGGTCCCACTCTTGATGATCCAAGTAGATATCGGTGGCTCATTGGAAGACTAATTTACCTTATCATCACTCGACTAGAATTGTGCTATGCAGTACATATTTTATTTCAATTTACATAAGTGTCGAAGGGAGAGCATATGGAAGGAGCCCGACGCATTTTGCAATATTTTGAAAGGAAATCTAGGACAAGGTCTATTATTGAGGAGTGATTCAGATTTTCAAGTATATGCTTACTGTGACTCTAATTGGGGGGCACGTCCACTTACTAGAAGATCACTGACTGGCAATTTTGTTAATATTTGTGGGTCACCTATTTTCTGAAGACAAAGAAGTAGAGTATGGTATCCAAATCTTCTACAAAAGCTGAATATCGTGCCATGGCGATTATAACAAGTGAGCTCATTTGGATTAAGTCATTCCTTGCTTCAGTAGGAGTGTTCTTTACACGGCCTATGAAACTCTATTGTGATAATCGGGCTGCACTACACATTGCTAAAAATCCAATTTTTCATGAAAGGACCAAGCATATTGAGATAGATTGCCACTTTGTTCAGAAACGACTTCTCTTTAAGGATCTCGAGACCGCTTATATCTCTTCCAAAAATCAACTCGAAGACACATTTACTAAAGCTTTGGGCAACTTGCAGTTTCAGTTTCTCAAAAGCATGGCATTGTGAATCCCACTACTCTAACTTGAGGGGGAGTATTAAGGAAAGATACACAAAATAGAATTTTTGTGTGATTGGGATTCCATTGTATTTAGAGATTGTAAATGCTCAGAATTGGGAAGAGATCAAAACTAGGAATCCAACATAGGAGGCACAAGTGGGTAACTATCATGTATATATATGATGCATATTTTGATTAATGAGATAGCATAACTCCTTGAGTGTTCATTCCACATTCATTCACATTAATTCTTTACAATTTTATCAGATAGATTTGTTTTTTATGGTGGTTGGGGATAAAGGCAACAGGACCTTTATCCCTTTGCCATTCATTGTCATAATAGGGTATCTGTCTAGTAGCCTAAAGAAACCCACTCTTCAAATTTAATCCTAAATATGAAAGACTGCAACTAGTACATCTCTAATTTGTAGATGACTTAATCCTATCTAGTGTAGCAAACAAGCACTTAGTATAGATATTGTTGGAAGCTTTCAATAAGTTCTCAATTACATCTGGTTTGGTGGCCAACCAGCAAAAGTTATAGGTGATTATTTGTGGAGGGCATGTGAACATCATTAGGTGCACAGGGTTTGTAGAAGGGGCTGCCAACTTTAGGTATTTAGAGATCCTTATAACAGCTAGTAGACTGCAAAATCTAGATTGTAATGTTCTGGTAGAAAACAATTGTAGGGAAAATTAGAATATGGACTTCTAGACATAGTTCGCATGTTGGCAGGGTCATTCTAATTTATTCAGTATTGATGGGTATGTTCTCTTTCTAGGCTGCTGTGTTTGTCCTCTATAAGGAGGTTATCACTAAGGTCACTAAACTTTGTATAAATTACCTTTAGGGTGCTACTAATAGCTTTAAAAGAGTTGTGCTTATTTCCTGGTTGAAAACTTTTCTTCCTGAGAATCGTAGAGGTGTTGGAGTTAAGAATGTTGGGAAAGTGGAATGATGCTTGTATTGCCAAGCTTGTATGGGTTGTGACAACAAAGAAAGAGAACTGATGCATGAAATGGATACATAAAAGGTACCTGAGAAATAAACATTAGTGGTGCTTCATATCTTCTAATGATGTTTGTTGGTATTTTAGGAAGATATGCAATGTGAATAAAGTACTTAAATGGGGATGCACTCCAAATGAGAGCATTAGATATAGGCCTCTAGTGACACAAGTTGATATATTATTAAGGAAGGGGTATACTGAGCTCCTTAATCAACTGAAGAAGTTTGTTTGTGTCAGAATCATTTGGTCTAGTTAAACTTACCAAAACATGCTTTAACATTATGGATCCTGCTAAATTATAGGCTACTTGTAAAGGCAAAAATTGCAAAACATTCCCCTCATGTCAGTACAACGTGTAGCATATGTGATGTGAAGAGGAAGCCATTGACCACCTTTTTTGCACTTGTAGTTTCGCCAATTTAGTTGTAGAAGCTATTGAGAATTGGCTAGGAATTAGAGTGTAGGGTCAGACTGCTTCACAGAAGGGTAACAGGATACTACATCTCAAACTTAGTAGCAAGGAGAAATAGCTGGCCTGCTTAGGGTTCAGAATAGTAGCTTATAACATATGGATTACAAGAAACCACCTGATGTTCAAGCACTAGAAACTGGGCTAGCATACTGTAGTGGAAGGAATCAAAGAGCAAATTAGACAGAGAATTTTGTTCTTGGCTAGCAACTTGACAAAGTATAGGAAGTGTATAGATACCATTTGGAAGTGATTAGAGGCTTCAGGAAAATGTCCACAGTGCTCAATAGGTTGTAAAACCCTAGTTTAGTATGATGTGCACATTTAGATCCATACTTTTTTACCAAAAAAAAGTCACAGTTGATTTTACAATCAGGGGATAAGGTTTTATGTAGGCACACAGAATGAGGGGCTCGCATTATTGTGCTTGATAGTATGGATAGACCATGCCAAGATCCTAAAAGAACAACAACATTAGTAGTAAGCAAGGAGGCACAACCTATGCCACATTATTATATTCCTTTTCTTATTTCATTCACTATTTTTGTGGATGGTTAACATAGCCAGACTTCAGGGTTATCCCAGTTCTTCTTAGACGTTAGCGTAGTTTATTGTGCCTAACTTTCCACATGTTTAGCACCCATTACCCACCATTTTAGGATCATCTTCGTTACATACAAAACAAATGAAATACTATTAGGTAACCTAAATTAAAAATTATTATGAGTTAAAATCTAGGTGAAATGAGGTAAAAAACTAAAATGTTTGAAGCTAAACATGCTAATCCGAGTATCTCACACACGCTCAAGGGTACTCCAATCCTTTCTCTTGGTAGCATAGAGAGTTGAAATGCAAAGTCACATACAAAGCTTAAATGCTTTATCTCAATGTGTGCTTTCCTTGCTTGAGTGTTGCAACCCTCTATCCTTATATGAGTCTTCTATTTATAGATCTTCCTGGCAACTATTTTACCATTAGATGTTGGTGAAATAGTTGTGGTGAAATAGTTGTGCATATTTTAATCTTGGCCCTTGATCTTTAAATATAGAGTTATGTGCAAGGGACTTGGATAGTTATTTCAGAAAGTCTGACTCTTCACTTCATTATCAATCCCTTTGTTGTGTGCTTAATCATATTTTCCAAGAAGGGAATAATCATCCTAATTTTATCTTCAAGATATATGTTAATATAATTGTTTCTCTTTAATCTTCTTGCTAATCATCTTGTTTTCTCTACTCAAATAGAGACTCTCAAGGAAGTACACTAGTAATATTTATCCCTCTGATGAGGATAGCTAACTATTGCATGGCCTTTCTGAATTATAACTTGTTTAGTTATCTTTGGCAAAATTTCCTCTTTTGCCTTATTGGCTTTATCATCCCTAAATACAATCAAGAGTAACTATGTGAATAGTATCAAAATAAAGATGAGAAAAAGATTAGACTGAGTTAGCCTTTTCTTTATAAATAGCATTCAGAACAAAGTCCATGTTACGGATGCCCCAAATGTGTGTTTCTTTATATGATACATCACATAGAATATGATCAAGGTTCAAATATGTTGTGAAATCTGAATTAAATGCCTTTAATAAAAAATATTTTAAACATTATGCGCATCAGCCATGTTTTAAGGAGAATGGCCAGATTATATCTTTCTCATGGAATAAAGATTAGTTGTTATACAAATTACTCTTATAAATAAACAACTCTGACTATTCATCTCTCTAATTTGACATCTGTGGAAGGAGACTCTAACATTTTTCCTTTGTACTAGTCTACTTATTTGTATAGCATCTACATAAGTTAGATTTCTTTCACAAACTCTGATTCATAACTGAACTCTGAGGAGTCCTCACATGGATCCTGCCCATATGGTGTTCCTCAATTATTGGGCTCTCGGTTTTGTTTTTCTCTCTCTTCCTCTCTTTGGTGATTGTGGTTTTATTTTCCATATGTATTGTTTGTTTTCAATTGTAGCTCCTGAGTGCTTTAGCATTACTAGGGGTGCTTTCCTTATTGTAACTATCGTAAATCTACTTTTATGATCAGTATTGGTGTTGAGTAGCTTTTTATAGAGTAAGGGACAAGTTGTTGTCCTTTATGACAGTGTTGAAATCAGGTCATTTATTAGCTAACTTAGCACATTTCTAAACTAATCAAAGCATTGAATGAAACCAAATACAATTACCTAAACTAATTACTCACTATCCTAATATGAAGATAATTAACTTAGCAAATCTAGAATGAAGAACAATTGAAAATATCAAAATATCAACATAAAACAAGATATTGATTACCAATTAACTAACAAATATTAAATTTGACTAAGCATGCATTAGCTCTACTAGCTAAGAGTGGAGAGATAAACAAAAGTACATTAAAGGTTCAAAGATCCAACAATAGAGGTTGCATCTCTGTCCAACAAGGTGGTGGAATTTTTAGCTTGTTTCGACTTTAGAAAATGGGTTTAAAAATCCTAACGCATGAAGAGAAAAAAGTACTTGCGACTTAAAGACTTGAGAGCAGAAGCAACATGCAACTTTAGAGCACCACTATTTTATAGAAATAATTTTTAGAATACCATGTTTTGAGAATATATTTCTAGGTGCCTATCATCTTGGAAAAACTATTTTTCATGGGTCAATATTTTATGAAAAACTATTTTTAGGGGTTTTTGTTTCAAATTCGAGCCAGTACTTTCCAGACTTTATATTTCTGACCTAGAATAGGGTTAAAAGTGCAAATACTCAAATATTTGTGGTTTTTGGGAAAATATGCTTGCAATAATATTTAAACTTTCTATGCTGACTTTACTAGTACTAATTATGACAATCTACTTGTTATAATGTATATGTTTTTGTAATGATTATAGGCCTACCATGCTTGTCACATTGGAGAGTTTTGACTATTACATGAACTTAGTCGGCATTGGACCCTAGTGTTTCTCTATGCTTCCAGTTTATGGAGATCGCTAATCTTAACCACACCTTCTTTGTATCAGTCATAACATAGATCTGTTTTATCATCTACCTCAAACTATAGTAACTAATTAAGCTTTTACATTTTGCAGAATAGCGAAACTTAATTCAAGAAATTATAGTGTTTAAGGCATAAAGCACGATTGAATAACGTTCCTTACTAGGAAACTTCTTTTATTTAAAACTTGAAAGTAGAAATATTACAATGGAATGATTTAAAGTTGAACTTAAACAGCTAAGATCATTAGAGATGGTTGCTTAAAGAAAAGTGGAGAAACTGGACTTCCCTTCATAACACTTAACTTCTCCTTTTGTAGAGGAGATGGAATGCATGGGATTTCCTAATGAATACAATATGCACACACTGTTAGAGATACTCTCACATTGTTATAATAGACTGCATTATTATTCTCAGTAGACAACACTTAATGGCGGAATAACTTTCCAAAGCACATAATGCAAACAACAGTAGTCATCCATATTGAGATTCGACATGACTTCTTCTTCAATTATGTTTTGAGTCCATCATTATCCATATAATCATCAAAATCTTTGTTTGTTCAAGATGCCTTAGAACCCATTTTTCAAACAAATCATGTAGATCTCTCTTTTCTTTTTCTGGTAAAAATTTTCAACTCCAACATCAAAGAGATAATCAAAGACATCATCTGAAGTAACTCCTTCTACCCTAGTATACTTGCTAAAATAATTATGATAAATGAAAGTAGTGTTTTCGCAATGCATTAGAATCTTTCCTTATTCAGTCATTGTCCACATTTGATGATAAATGCTATAAAAATCAATGGCTCTGGTCAAAGCATGATCATTAACTACTTCTTGTCGCTCTGTAAACCATTCTTATAGTTGCTCATAAGGATCATCTAGATCAATTAATTAAACAAGATAGTAAGCTAGTGTGGCCTCTTCTTTTTCAAATCAATCAATGCACAGTACCTCAACATGCAAACTTTTATTGTATAGGGCACTTGTTGGACCATCAAGAGATGTGAGAATCTAGTGAAAGGGTAACATGTTTCATATGCTCCACTCCAGAGAAAGCATTGAATCCTTTAGCTTGAAGTGTGTTTTTGGTATGATGTTAATATGTTTGATTAATTATATGTGAAATGAGTAAACGATTGATTGAAAAAGTGAGCTATTTGCTAAAGCATGGGGTAATTATCTTCCCACATCAGTGCTTTTGGTATGATTGTTGAAAAAGACAAGAATATGATTCAATGTAAACTACACAACAATGAATAAGGTCTTTGAAGATGTTATCCATTCTTCTTTAGAATATTTGAGGTGCATTTTTAAGACCAAATGGCATTACAATACATTCATAATGTCCTTAAGGGGCACTAAAATCATTCCAAGCAATGCTTTCTTCAGCTATTTTTATTTTCCAATATCTGCTTTTGTAATTTATTTTTGAGAACCAAGAAGCTCCTTGAATTCAATTTAAAAGGACCATTTTATTAGAAATATAATAACCATAAAGATGATATTATCATTAAACCCTTTGTAATTGTTTACCATTCTAACATTTCCTCTTGTTTCTTTAGCATGATTTGTTACCATGAAAGCAGGACTAGTGTGAGGACTCCTACTCTTTGTGATTGACCCTTTTGTCTAAAATTTGTTTGATTTGTCTATCAAATTCTTGGATATTCTGGTGTGTATATAACATTTACGAGGCCATTGGATGCTAGATCCATACTGTTAAGGTGAAAGGATGTTAATAAAACACAATATAGAGAAGGGTTGAACTAATCATAGTAGGTTAGGTGTTAGGTTCATCTAAATTATGCCTCACTAAAACGATATCATGGTCAACTTTGAGGGGCACCAGCCGCTCCTCGCTATCAAGATTGAGAACACCCACTTGGATACATTCAAAACTCGAAGAACAGCTTATCTAATGTCTTATCACACAATTTAGAAGCATGTATGTAATAGAACATAACCACATATTTGTTAATCTTAAACTCATAAGATTCCTTTCAAAAGTCAAAAGAGCGATCAAAGAAGGTGGTGCACATGACTGTTCTAGGCAAGTCATCTAGTTATGCAAGAAAAGGGTTAACGGAGGGATTGTAACCTCCAAAGGTTCCTAAATGCCAAACAATATCATCATCTCCCTTAAAGTTGTAAGAAAGGCTCTCAATACAAAGGTGTGAACCTGAAGAAGGAGGTCAAAGTCACCCAAAAGACGCCTCGGGTATGGTACGACTTGCCGTAAGGGTAGTCTTATGAACAACAAGTATCACCACTAGAAAAAGGCCTCAAACTATGAAAAATATCATCATTAAAAGTCTACTTATCGTCGTTAAAGCATTTAACAACAAAAACCAAAAACGTTGGCTGTTGTTCGTTGTTGTTGGCCCAATCGTTAATACTTTTAGCGACAACTTGAATATTTTCATCATCATAGTCAATAACGAAAATACAAGTCTTTCTCATCATTGATTAACTGATAATAATAACCCCGAAACTTTTAGCTATAGATTTTACATTAACTACTACTTGCCATTGGATTCATATCAATCATATCAATAATGACAAATTTATTTCACTGTTATCATTTAGAATATGTTACTAAAACAAAAATGTTCGTCATTAAAAATTAAAATTTCAATCACAAAATTCTAAGTAGTTATTGTTATTATTCATTTGAATTGTTAATTCAATTAATATTATTATTGGATTAAATCACATTCATGAATGACTGAATTCAAACAATTACAATGAACATGACAAAGATTAAAGTTAAAAAAAATATAATTTCATTATATATTCCTTGACCCATATGTAAGAAGATATGTCACAAAGTAAGCCAATCAAACATACATGCATGTATCCCACCTAGTATCAAAGTTAAAAACTATAAATTATAGTAAATATATAAATAAAAAAAATTAGGTCATTGACTGAAAATTCAAAGTTTCGAACACCTACAAATAGGTAAAAATAAATAGAGGATAGAATTCTTCATATCAAAAATCAAATTAGTTTAAGTGCTTCTGTGATAATACATAAGCAATGATAGATAAGCAAGCAATCAACAAAAACCTATGCACAGATGCAAATAAGTTATTTTCGGCAAAAGGCTAACCAGTAGATTTTAAGCCTTCATCTCCCATTTAGAACAACCTTTAAGGCTAAGTTAACTAAGCAAAGTTTAAGTTGTTTAAAAATACATCCTAGAGGATCAAGTTTCAGACATAAAATAACAACCATAGATTAGGATTAAAAGAGAAATAACACTTATAAAGGGAACAATTATAAATACACATTGATAATAAATTGAAGTTTATTAAATCTTCATTAAATACCAACCAAAAACGTAGTTCAACTACATTAGAATAAAGGATTAGCAGACTCAAAATCGACTTCTACAGATCAACCAACTTAAAAACCCCCGTTTTGCTAGAGTTAGCAACTAAAACAACTATAAAACTAGAAATGATCTCCAGCATAACAAAAGAAGAAAGAAAGGCCTACATGAATTAAGAATGAATAGAAGATAATTACAGGTATTAGTCACACAAAATCACAAGTTCACACAAGCAACTCAACAAAACATAATGAATTTGAATAAAACTGAGATAAAACTTTAGGATTCCATTACAATTTCATTAACAAATCATTGAAGAAATTCTTCGGCCCTGAGGTATGGAGCTTGTGACAAAATTCTTTGGTCATTGCCTAGTAAAATGTTGTTAAACTAAATTAGAGTTCAACTAAGGAAAGTAAGAGAGAATACTTACGTTTGAAGGAGACTGTGGGCTGCAACTGATGCAAAGATGAGAAGACTTTTAGTTTATCGAAATGCCATCAATACTCTCATCGAATTTAATTTGCATCATCATTGAACCCACTTAGTAGCGTTAGTGAGCGGCAACATTAAGCAGCTGTCGCCACCACCAATAACCCTAAAATGATATTACTTCGAGAAAGATTTAGATACAGCATGGGACTGAAGATGAATATGATTGATGACAACATTGGAATACAAGTTACACAATTCATAAGTGAAATCTTGAGAGGAGAACGCGACTCACACTTGTGTTGTAGAGACATAAACAAGAGTCTTCCTTTTACAAAATGCTCAATGATGATAAACTGATGGAATAAGACTTGGGGCCCCTGGATATTGAAAATAAAGAGTCTTAAAGTTCTAAAAACCCTGAACCCATACATCTAAACTTAAAGATGCCCATAAAAGGCTAAAAGAACCCCAAGGCAAAAATAAGCTAAAATTAAAGGTTTTTGCCATCTAGTTGAGATTCATTCCATATTTTTACCCCACTCTAGGGTGCATAAATTATTGAGTTTAGATGCTAATATTGTTCATTGAATGATTTTCCTAATAATATGTTACACACCAAAATCCATTAAGCTATGAAAAAGGTATAAGTCGGATACTAAAGCTTGCTATAAAATTGACACCTGTTTAGTTATTTGCTCATATTTTCTACCAAAATTATCAAAAAATGATCAAATTAATGTCATTTGAAAATAAGCTCAATAAGCCTTTATGAAAAAAAGGATCACTCAAAATGGATAATATATGAGAAAGTTGTGGATGAAATAATTTATGTACTCTAACGTCCAGCCTGCCCCATAGTGTAGGATTAGAAGAAATCCCGGTAGAGTTGTCATCTAAACCGGCCAGCAATTAGGTTGGGTACCTGGCAGGAGGAAGACTCTTGGTCAGGTTCTCGATGTCCTTCTCTACTTCTAAAATGGGCTCAACTATTCTAGTTTTATCTAGATTGGTGTATCCATTTAAATTAAGGCTATTAAGACTTGGATTATGTCTGCTTTTTCTAACTAATTTGTATTATTCCCTTAAGCACTATAAAAAGGGGCTAGGGACTTGTCCTAAATGGCTGAACACACAGTAATAGAGAGAAAAAATTGTGGAAGAAGGATGCAAAATATTGGAGAGGACTGAGGTAGAATCCCTGAAAACTCTAAGAGAATATTAAGAGGTTCATTGGACCTAACCAGACCCTTCTCAAATCTATCTAGAAAACCCTCTATGCCACAAGTCAAAGCTTGACATTCTCAATATCAGGATTCTCTAAGTTGCTCAGGCAGGTAACTAGAGGCGACCAATCTTTCGTACCTACCTTTCTCTTTTTTCTTTTCGTTTTTTTGTTGGTTAGTTTTATTTGATAGCAAAGATGTATTCTTTAGTATGATCCCCACTCGCTATAATTATTTAATCACCTATTTAAATTTGTTTAAACTGATACGGTCCTTTTAAATTTTGTTATCTGATTTAATTGACCAAAATGTGCTGTGTGCTTGCTGTTTTGAGTGTAATTAGATTTTAATTTCTCATTTTGATTAATAGAGTCCATCAATGACGACAGGTGATATTGTAAGCATTTCATCCCAACACTGTACCATCGCCCCTAAATCCATATCCTTACTTCAACATTATGAAGTTAGATTGTGCCTACTTCAGGGATCACTTGATGGTATTTGGAAGATCTTTTTAAAACGAAACTTTTTATTCTTTTTCTGTGTCCCTATTGATTTATGGTTCGTTTTAGAAAGTACACTTCATTTGTCAGTTTTCCTAAAAACTTACTAGCGACTCTATTAAATGAATTTATTATTCTATTGTATTATATTAAATGTTTTTTGGATTTGATAAGACTGACATGGTAAGTAGATTCTGCCTCGGGATCAATACAGTGATGGGGGTTGGACCAAAAAGTAGGACATTTTCTTGGACTGAGAACCCAGCCGGGTTGTTGGATTAGCATGGTTGTTTGGCCTCGTGGGCTATTCAAAGTTACTGCCTGGAGCTTGACTAGAGAACTGGACTCAATTGTGGGTTAGGAATCCATCAGGGTTCTTGGGTTAGAGCTTTTGTCCAACCCTCTAGGCCAGGCATCCAAGCTTCTTGCAGTCTAGATTATTTGAAAATAAAAAATGATGAAATTCATGAACTTAACAGACGGGTCTATGCATTCATAGGAGATAGCAACTGGGGCTCCTGATTGTGCTTTTGACAGCAATTTGTGCTAATTGAAGCTAAAAATCAATCGGTATTCTCTTATCAGCAAAGACGAGAGAGAATTAGCTTGAAATTTGCATTTATGAAGAAAGAGCATGAGAGATTAAGAGTAGATAAGAAAAAATATAGGGATGATTAGAAAAGAGGGGCACTAATTTCAATTTTCAATAAACAAAAGCATATAAATTTGGGCATTCAACTAGTGAATCAAATTTAACACAATAAGAACTTGAATGAAAATGAAGATTAAAGAGTGTACACGAAAGTCAATTGTTTCAAAACTTCATTACTCTTGAAATGTAGCTACAAAGGTGAAACTAAATCTCCACTACTATCTAATAAAACCTAAGCTATGCCCTGTTCTTGAAACCTAAAAAATTAGATCATTGCACAAATGGGGGAAGAGGGCTTTAAATAGATCCTAACGCAGCAAATCTGGCACGGTTGTGCCATGTGGCATGGGCAGACCGTGCCGGGTTTCTGGAATTCTGCATAGAAATAGGTCATAAATAGGATTTGGCATGGCCGTGCCACCTGGCATTGGCACCCCTTGCCACCTAGCATTGGCACCCCTTGCCACTTGGCCTGGCAACCCATACCATGTTCCTGCATTGTTCTTCTCTCTTATTTCTCTAACAATTTTCGCGCTTGTTGACCCGGTCTTACTTTATAGGTCTCCTTGGTTATCCTCCAAGGTTTTCGTGGTTAACATACCTAGCTTTTGGCATGTGTTGCATGGATTATCCACCACTTGAGCAATTCTCTTTATTACCTACAAAACTAATAAAACACAAATAATAATCTAATTTACCAATTATTTAAGCTAAACCTAGGGAAAATGGGGTGCAAAATTCACATGCATCGCTCCTGAGCAAATACCCTCACACCAAGACTTTGTTCATCCTCTAGCAAAACAGACTAAACTAGCTAAAAAGAAATAGAAAATAAAAACAAGAAAATCCATTCTCATTTTTATATGAATCATGATTGTATTTAGCGTACGTAACAAGCCCTTTAAACTCTTTGGTTTGCTAAGTGGATAAGTGAGGTCTTGCGTGGGTTTTCTAGTGAAATACTCACAAAAATCTTTTCTAAAACAAAGGAAAATCTTTTTGGTTTTTTTCAACATATATACAAATAATGGGGAAACTATGTACACGATTTAGGCAATTACATCATGCTAGTAACCAAATCACCAAATTTTGTACAAATAGAATGTAAAATCAAAAGATATGTAAGTCACAAAAAGCACTCCAACATCCATTTTTCATGCTACATATGTGCACTTTGATGCATGTGCAAATGTGCATCAACCCTCATAAATCAAGTTGGTCACATTGATATGATTCCCGTTTTCTTGACTAGTTGCCTTCTTTCCTCTTTTCGCCCCCTTTTTTCATTTTTTGAATAAGAATAATGCACACGCCCTGAATCCACTCGACTTACAAATATTCGGGCCTTCCTTAAGAACGGGTTTCAGTAGAATGTCCAAAGTGCTTAATTCATTGCCCAAATAGATGTATAATTAAGTAAAATAGCATATATTTAAGCCACTAATATATGAATTAAAGATGCTGGCTTCGAACGTTGGTGCTAAGATTTTTATTTGTATTTTTAGACTATTTTCATTATTTTTCTCATTATTTTCGTATTTTTCAAGAGCTTCAAAGACAACTATGATAAACAAAAAGTTCACATGCTAACTTAGCAACAGGATCTGAAAAATTGATGAAAAAATGAGCAAGGTAGGCATAAAATCATGCATACGACACCGGGATTATCATGAAAAATTGAATCTACTTCCTCAACTTTTCATCTCATCAGGCAAACTCTATCTTCATATAACCAAATAACCTAGCAATACGAGATTTAAACCACCAAGAAAGCATATAAATCCTCAAAACAACAATAATATTTTTGAATATTTTGAAATTGTCAACAAAAGAATATAAATAGGCACCTTAGTCCCACATCAAAATTCCACAATGTTCTCATTGTTGGAACTAAGGTGCCAAAAAACAATCACATAAGCAAGCCAACCGCAAAGCTAACAACTCAAATCCATCAAATACATACAAAAACGTGACACCATCTATAGACACAAAACCAAACAACACCAACAAATATTCACAAAACAAAATACACCAACTAACAAAAAACATAAAACAAAACACACAAATAAAACAAGGGTGATCACAGCCATCTTAGCTCAACGAATCCTGAATTTCAACTCAAAATCGATCATCTACACAATTGCAATCTTATATATCCATAACTAGGTAAGAAAAGAAATAAAGAAAAGAAAAAGAAGAAGAGAAAAGAGTTATGATCATAACATATTAGGACTATGTCTCACTAAGATGTGCAATAAGAGGCTCAAGGAGCATCAACCACTCCATCAAATCACCAAGTTGCCACTGTGTCAATCCCTACCAAAGTTCATAGCAACATATTAAAGAAACCTTTGAACAATCTTAAGAAAACTTAAACCCATTAGTGACAAGGAGGATGTTCTAAAGAAAGCACATCACCGGAATAAAAGTGAGAGCTCTATTGAGCTTGTCAAATCTATAGGCCTAGTCATAAGTGTTACACATATGCCCAACATAATGAATCTAGAGGATAAGGGCCTAGAAGTCTCATAAGAAGCATCAATGCACAAACTAGGCGTGAATCCTAAATTCAGTACCCAACCCTCAAGTCCTATAGCCACATCAAGCTCATAAGTCTTGTCTAAATTAGGGGCCTAAATCATGCAAGTCTCAAACTCGAGAAAGGTTGACATTGAGGGATCTGTGAAAGAGTGAGATAATGGAGCATAAGAGGTAAGACAACAGAAGTTGGGATGTCCTTAGGAGGGAACACAATGAGGGTTGCATCAACAAGCTCTATATAAGAAGGTGTTACCTCAACACACTCCTGAACACAAGGGTCCTCCAAAGGAGACTCTTAATTGATACTCCTCAACAAAAATATCCTTAAAAACCACAACCATGTCATGTGCAACACCCTAACTAGCCTTAATTAGTAGCTTATCACTCTTATCATTCTCTCTTAAGGGGGCTAAAAGAAAAGGTGCATCATCAAAAACTATATTGCCTCCAAGACCATCCCATGTTTTAAGATAAGGGTTGCTCATTAGGGGATGTAATGAAGGATCACTCACCCCCAAGACATTTGATTAAAAGGGTGTGAGTATGAGCTAACACCATAGTTCAAGAGAAAATAATAAGAATTAGAGGGAGGAATGTAATCATGAGGTTGAGGTGGTTGAAAAAGTGGAACTTCAAGTTAACGCTCATAGTGAAGCATAGTATACTCTAAAGCAACAAAGTAATTAGGTAGCTTGCCCTCATTGTCCATAAAAATCTTAGATGCGATACTAGGAGTTTCCCTAATTGCCTCCCACTTATATGTCTTATCACTTAAATCCTCAAAAAAGTCCCAAGCCTCATTAGCATTCTTACAAGAAAACTCATCCCCACAAATAAATTAAACCATTGTCCTAGTGCTCACATCCAAACCCTCCTAAGCTATTTGGCACAAATTCCATCTCTTTAAGCCATGGTAAGGGCATTAGATAAGCAACTCCTTCAACCTATTCATATACTTCCAAAAAGGCTCATGTTCAAGTTGGACAAAAGAGAGGATTTCGTTCCTCACTCTAAAGGTCTTGGTAGTGTGAAAGTATCTCTTGAGGAAGATAAGAACAAAAGAATGACATGGTTTAACAAAACCAACCTTAAGACTATACATCTATCTCTTAGGATCATCTTTGAGAGGAAATGCAATGATTTCATCCCCACAACATCACATCATACCTAGGCATGTCAATTAATGAGCAAACTTCCTTAAACTCATGAGTAAACAAACAAGGATCTTAAAAGTCGGCAAATTAAGGAAGCATAAGAACATAATCCGAATTAAGCTTAAATGTCACATCCTTGTGGATAGGAGAGTGGTCAAAGCATGATTATATGAAAGTTTAGGGAGGATAGAAGTGATCCCTTAATGAATGTGGTTAGTCAGCTTCCACTCTTTGAATAACTGAATAATCAACATTAGTAGCCTTGGACTTAACATTAACCACATTCGGTTGCTCTAAATTCCCAAGCCCATCATGGACATCTAATTATCCATAAAATTTTTATTTTTTTATTTTTTTAATTTTTATGAGCTTTCACATTTTGTAATTTTTTTTAAATTTGTTTATACCATGAAAATAAGTATCTACACTATAACTCAAAATACAAAATAATGCAACAATAAAAGAAACTGCACTCGCACAAAATGAGCAAAAGGGGGCGTATTTACAAGAAGTGACTTAATTTGCGCCGTCGTCCCTGGCAACAATGCTAATTCGTAAGTGTAGTTTTTAGGGGAGAGTAAGTGCGAAAATTGGTCCTCCTCTAGGACGGAGTGGCAATAAAGTCGCTAGTTACTCGATCCCAACTGCAACTTAAGGAAAGCAATAAACATCACTAAGCATGATTAATAAAACAAAGTACTCACTAATTACAATTTAACATATGATTAATTAAAACTAAAACATAGTGTAATTAACAGAATCAACACAAAACATCATACTAACTAACAATAGCTAGAAAAGCATCTAATTAACTAAGATTGCACTAAATTTAGTAACTAAAAGAAGAGATAGAAAGAGGGTTACCTCAAAAGCTTGAAAATCCAACAACATATATTAGCCACCTTTGTTGGAGCAAGTGGATGATGATTGGAGTTAGATTCTCTACTTATTCTCATTAATCTAATTCAATTACTCCTAATCTAATTCATTGAGAGCCAAAAACTCAAACTTGTAAAAATAAGTTTTCAAACCCTAAGATGGTGGGAGAGAGAATGAGCTTGAAATTTGCATTCATGAGGAAAGAGAATGACAGATTAAGAGTAGATAAAAGAATAGAAGAATGATTAGGAAAGAGAGGTGCTAATTTCAATTCATCAATAAACAAAAGCATGTAAATTTGGGCATTTAACTAGTAAATTAAACTCAACACAATAACAACTTGAATGAAAATGAAGATTAAAGAGAGTGAAAGAAACCTAATTACATCAAGACTTCATTACTGTTTAAATGTGGCTACAAAGATGAACCTAAATCTCCATTAATCTCTGCTAAACCATATGCTAAACCCTATTCACGAAACATAAAAAAATAGATCATTACACAAATGGGGGTAGGGTGCTTTAAATAGATCCCAACGTAGCAAATTTGGCACGGTTGTGCCATGCGGCATGGGCAAATCATGACAAGTTTCTGGAATTCCACACAGAAGGATTTGGTATGGTCATGCCACCTGCCATTGGAAGCCCTTGCCTCCTGGCTTGGCAGCTCATACCAAATTTCTGCATTGTTCTTCTCCCTTCTTTCTCCGCAATTTTTACACTTGTTGACCCAGTCTTATTTTATGTGTTTCCCAGGTTATCATCGAAGGTTTTTTAGGTTAATGTGCACAGCTTTTGGCATGCTTTGCATGCATTATCCACCATTATAGCAGTTCTCCTTATTACTTAAAAAACCAAAAAAGGAAAACACAAATAATAACCTAATTTACCAATTATTTAAGCTACATCTAGATTGAACGAGGTGTAAAATTCATACGTATCATGCCCGAACAAATATCCTTACAACGAAATTTTGCTGGCCCTCTAGCAAAACAAACTAAACTAGCTAAAAACAAATGGAAAATAAGAAAATGAAAATCCTAACTCACTTTTGTAGGAATCACGATTGTACTTAGCGTATGTAATAGGTCCTTTAAGCCCCTTGATTTTGCTAAGTGGATGAGTGAGGTTTCGCAAGGGTTTTCTAGTGAAATGCTCACAAAAATCTTTTCTAAAGCGATGGAAAATGTATTTGGTTTTGTTCAGAACATGATCCCATATACAAATAATGAGGAAGTTATGTACATGATTTAGGCAATTGCATCATGCTAGTAGCCAAATCAGCAGACTGTATACAAATAGAATGCACAATCAAAATATATGTAAGTCACAAGAAGCACTCCAACTTCCATTTTTCACCCCACACAACAATATGCAATGATATCCACATGTTGGTGCATGTGCAAATGTGTATTAGCTGTTATGAATCAAGTTACTCACATTCACACGTTTCGCATTTCATTGCCTACTTACCTTCTTTGCTTTTTTTTTTTTCACTTTTTGTTTCTTTTTTTAAAGAATAAGAATGCACACACCCTAAATCTACTTTACCTACAAATTTTAGGGCCTCCCTTGAGAAGGGATTTGATTAGAATGTCCAAAGAACTTATTTCGTTGTCCAAATAGATGTATAATCAAGTAAAATAGCATACATTTAAGCCACTAATATATGAAATACAGATGGTGGCTTTGAACATTGGTGCTAATATTTTTATTCACATTTTTAGGCTTTCTCCATTGTTTTTTCACATTATTTTTGTACTTTTTAGGAGCTCAGAAGACAATTTCGACAAACAAAGTTCACATGCTAACTTACCAACAGGATATAAGAAATTAATGAAAACGTGGGCAAGATAGGCATAAAATCAAACATACAAAATGGGGTTATCATAAAAAATCGAACCTACTTCCTTAACTTTTCGTCTCGTCATGTAAACTCTATCATCATATAACTCAATAGTCTAGCAACATGAGATTAAAATGACCAAAGGAAGCGCATAAATCCTCAAATGCAAACAATAATCTTTTTGAATATTTCATAATTTTAGTAAAAAGAATATAAATGGGCACCTTATCCCCACACCAAAACTCTAGAGTGTTCTCATTGTAGGGACTAAGGCGCTAAAAAGCAATCACATAAGCAATCCAACCACAAAGCCAACAACTCAAATCCACCAAATACATACAAAACTGTGACGCCACTAACAAGCATAAAACAAAACAACACCAACAAAAATTCACAAAACAAAGCACACCACTAACAAACACACTAAAACGAACCACACAAATCAAACAAGGGTGATCGTAGTTATCTTGGCTCAACAAATCCCAAATTTCACCTCAAAATCAATCACCTACACAATCACAATCATAAATATCCACAACTATGTAAGAAAAGAAATAAAGAAAAGAAAAAGAAGAAGAGGGAAGAGTTAGAATGATCATAGCAAGTTAGGTGCCAGGTGCATCTAAACTATGTCTCACTAAGATGTGCTGCAAGAGGCTCAAGGAGCATCAGCCACTCCGTCAAATCACCAAGCTTTCACTTGTTCAATCCCTACCAAATCTCGTAGCAACTAATCAAATAAACTTGAGCAATCGTCAAAAAATTTAAAACCATTAGTAATACGGAGGATGTTCCAAAGAAAGCACATCATCGGAATAAAAGTGAGAGCTCTTGTGAGCTTTTCAAAACTCCAGGCCTAATCGTAAGAGTTACACATATGCCCAATATCACTCAGTGCAGAGGATAACGGTCTAGAAGTTTGACAAGAATGAAGAATACACAAACAAGGCATGAATCCGAAATGCTCTACCCAATCCTTAAGTCCTATAGCGACATCAACATCATGAGTCTGGTTTAAATTAGTAGCACAAATCATGTAACTCTCAGACTCGCGGAAGGTGGACATTGAGGGATCCGTCAAAGAGTGGGATGATGGAGTATAAGGGGATAAGACAATAGAGGGTGGGATGTTCTTATGAGGGAACTCGTTGAGTGTTTCATCAACAAGCTCCATATAAGAAGGTGTTACCTCAGCACACTGTTGAACACAAGGCTCCTCCAAAGGAGTCTCTCAATTGAATATTCCTCCTCAATAAAAATATCCTTAGAAACCACAACTACGCATGCTCAAGACCACAACTAGCCTTAATCACTAGTTTCTCACTCTCATCATTCCCTCTCAAGGGGTCTAAAAGAAAAGGTGCATCATTAAAAATCATATCGCGCCTAAGAGGATCCCTAGTCTTAAGACAAGGGTGGATCATTAGGGGATGCAATGAAGGATCACTCACAGCCTCAAAAAGTATTTGATTAAAAGGGTGAGAGTGAGCTAACACCATAGTCCAAGAGAAAATCATAAGAATAAAAGGGAGGAATGTAATCATGAGGTTGAGGTGGTTGAAAAAAGAGGAACTGTAGGTTGATGCTCACAACGAAGCGTAGTGTCCTCCAAAGCAATGAAGTCCTCAGGTAGCTTGCCAACAATATCCATAAAAAATCTTTGATGCAATACTAGGAGTTTACTCCGTTTGCCTCTCGCACATATGTCTTGCCACTTAAATCCTCAACAAAGTCTCAAGCCTCATTAGCATTCTTACAAAATAACTCACCGCCACACATAGATTCAACCATTATCCTAAGCTATTTGGCACAAATTCCATCTCTCTAAACCATGATAAGGGCATTGGGTAAGCAACTCCTTAAACCTATTCATATACTTTCATAGAGGCTTATGTTCAAGCACGATGAAGGAGAGGATTTCATTCCTAAGTCTAGGGCTCTTGCTAGTAGGAAAGTATCTCTTAAGGAAGACAACATCAAAGAATCACATGATTTAATATAACCAACCTTAAGACTATACATTCATCTCTTAGCATCATCTTTGAGAGCAAATGGAATGAATTGCATTCTTGCAACATCGTTTGATAGCCCAAGCATGTCAATCACTGAGCAAACTTCCTGACTCACGGACAAACAAATAACAATCTTCAAAGTTGGCAAATTTAGGAAGCATGAGAACATGATCCAGATTAAGCTCAAATGTCACATCGCTAGGGATAAGACAGAGGTCAAGGCATGATTGTGGGAAAGTTCAGGGAGGATAGAAATGATCCCTTAATGAATATGGTGGGTCAGGTTCTGCTCTTGCAACGACTAACTAATCAACATTAGTAGCCTTAGGCTTAACATTGACAACATTTTTTTGCTTAAAATTCCCGAGCCCATCATGGACATCTTATAAGTCATGATATTTTGATTTTTTAATTTTTTTGAGCTTTTTATTTTCTAATTTTTTGTATTTTTCTATACCATCAAAATAAGTATTTATACTATAACTCAAAAGACAAAATAATACAATAATAAAAGAAACTACACTGGCATAAAATGAACAAGAAGGGGGCATATTTGTAAGAAGTGACTTAATTTCGTGCTACCGTCCCTAGTAACGATGCCAATTTATAGGTATGGCTTTTGTAGGCGAGTAAGGGTAGAAATTTGTCATCCTCCTGACATTATGGGAATAAAGTCAATAGTTACTCGACCCCAACTTTATCCTATGGAAAGTAATAAATGTCATTAAGTATAATTAATAAAACTAATTACTCACTAATTATAATTTAAGCATGATTAATTAAACTAAACTAAAACACAGAGTAAGTAACAAAACCTATAGAAAACATCATGTTAACTAACAATAACTACCAAAGCACCTAATTAACAAAGAAAGCACTAAATTTACTAACTAAAAAAAGAGAGAGAAAGTGGATTACTTTAAAAGCTTGAAAGTCCAACAATAGAGGTTAACCACCATTATTGGAGGCTGGAGCAAGTGGATGATCATTAGATGTGGATTCTCCACTTGTTCCTACTAATCTAACTCAATTACTCCTAATCTAACCCACTGAGAGCCAAAAACTCAAACTTGTGAAAATGGGTTTTAAAATGCTAAGATGTAGAAGAGAGAATAAGCTTAAAATTTGCATTCATGAAGAAAGAGAATGAGAGATTAAGAGTATATCAGAGAATAGAAGGTTGACTAGGAAAGGAAGACACTCATTTCAATCCATCAACAAATAAAAGTATGTAAATTTGGGCATTCAACTCGTAAATCAAACTTAACACAATAAGAGCTTGAATGAAAATGAATATTAAAGAGAGAGAAAGAAAGCTAATTGCATTAAAATTTTGTTACTCTTAAAATGTGGCTACAAAGAGAAACTAAATCTCCATTAATCTCTCCTAATGCATAAGCTAAACCCTATTCTTGAAACCTAAAAAATTAGATAGTTACACAAATGGATGAAGGGGGCTTTAAATAGATCCCAATGCAGCAAAATTGGCATGCTTATGCCATGTGTTATGGGCAGGTCGTGCTAAGTTTCCGACATTCCATACAGAAATAGATCATAAATAGGACTTGGCACGGGCATGGGACCCGGCATTGGCAGCCCATACCAAATTTTTGCATTATTCTTCTCCCTGATTTCTCTCACAATTTTTACACTTGTTGACTTGGCCTTACTTCATAGTTATCCTAGTTATCCTCCAAGGTTTTCCGGGTTAATGTGCCTAGCTTTTGGCATGCTTTGCGTGGATTATCCGTCATGTAAGCAATTCTCTTTATTACCTACAAAACCAATAAAATGCAAATAAACAACCTAATTTACCAATCATTTTAGCTAAATGTAGGTAGGATGAGGTGTAGAATTCATGCGCATTGCGCTCGAAAAAAATACCCTCACACCATGACTTTGCTCGTCCTTTGGCTAAACAAACTAAACTAGCTAAAAGGAAATGGAAAGTAAGAAAAAGAACATCCTAATTCACTTTTGTATGAATCACAACTATGTTTAGCATATGCAACACACTCTTTAAACCCCTTGGTTTGCTAAGTAGACGAGTGAAGTCTCCTGAGAGTTTTCTAGTGCAGTACTCACAAAAATCTTTTCAAAAACAAAGGAAAATATTTTTAGTCTTTTAAAAACGCAATCATATATACAGATAATGGAGAAATTAAGTACACGATTTAGGTAATTGCATCACGCTAGTAGCCAAATCATAAAATTGTGTACAAACAGAATGTACAATCAAAAGATATGCAAGTCACAACAAGCCCCCCAACTTTCATTTTTCATCCCACACAATAATATACAATGAAATGTATACCTTGATGCCTTCTTTGTTCTTTTTTTCACCTTTTTTTCATGAATAATAGTGCAAACACCCAGAATCCACTTGATTCACAAATATTTTAGCCTTCCTTAAGAAGGGGGTTTTTTAGAATGCGTAAATCACTTACCTCATTGCTGAAATAGATGTGTAATCAAGTAAAATAGCATATATTCAAGCCAATTGAATGTATGAAACAAAGATAGTGGCTTTGAACATTGTTGCTAAGATTTTTAGTCACATTTTTAGGCTTTTTTCATTATTTTTCTCTTTTGTTTTTTGGTATTTTCAAGAGCTTAGAAGGCAACTTTGACAAACAAAATGTTCACATGCTAACTGTATAAAGGATCCAAAGAATTGATGAAAAAGTGAGCAAGGTAGGGATAAAATCATATATACGAGATGAGGTTATCATGAAAAATTGAATCTATTAGCTCAACTTTTCATCTCATCATGCAAACCATATCTTCACATAACTCAATAACCTAGCAACATGAGATCAAAACGACCTAAGAAAGCACATAAATCCTCAGATAAAAACAATGATCTTTTTGAATATTTCAAAATTTTCAGCAAAAAGAATGCAAATGGGCACTGCAACCCCACACTAAAACTCTGTAATGTCCTTATTATGGGAACTAAGGTGCCAAAAAGCAATCAGATAGACAATTCAACAATAAAGCCAATAACTCAAATATGCCAAATATATACAAACCTATGACACCACTAAAAAGCACAAAACCAAACAACACCAATGAACATTCACAAAACAAAACGCACAACCAAAAAACACACTTGAAACAAAACACATAAATCATGCATGGGTTATCATAGCCATTTCAGCTGAACAAATCTCAAATTTCAGCTCAAAATCCATCAGCTACACAATCACAATCCTAAAAATGTGCAATTGTGTAAGAGAAGAAATAAAGGAAAGAAAAGAAGGGAGAAGAGTTAGAAACTAAGTGGTGTTACAAGAGGCTCAAGGAGCATCAGCCAATTTGTCAAATTAGTAACTTGCTACTTGTATCAATCCCTACCAAAGCTCATGGCAACTTATCAAATAAACTTGAACAATCCTTAAAAAAGTTAAAATCATTAGTAACAAGGAGGATGTTCCGTAGAAAGCACATTGCCGGGATATATGTGAGAGCACTTTTAAGCTTTGTCACAGCTCTGGGACTAATCGTAAGAGTTACACATATGACCAACATTAGTCAATGTAGAGGATAAGGCCTAGAAATCTCATAAGAAGCATGAACGCATAAACTAGGCATGAATCCTAAATCCTCCACCTAATCCTCAAGTGCTATAGCTATATCAATATCAAGAGTTTGGTCTAAATTAGGAGCATAAATCATGCACGTCTCAGACTCGAGGAAGGTGGACATTGAGAGATTCGGGAAAGCATGAGATGATGGAGTATAAGGAGGTAAGACAGTAGAATTTGGGATGTTCTTAGGAGGGAACTAATTGAGGGTTGCATCAATAAGCTCCATATAAGAAGATGTTACCTTAACACATTCCTAAACATAAGGCTCCTCCAAAGAAGTCTTTTAACTTGATGCTCCTCCTTAATAAAAATATCCTTAGAAACCACATTTACGTTGTACTGAAGACTACAACAAGCCTTAATCACTTGTTTCTCATTCTCATCATTTTCTCTTTAGGGGCTAAACGAAAAGGTACTTCATCAAAAACCATACTGCCTTAAAGAGCATCCCTAGTTTTAAGATGAGGGTTGATCATTAGGGGATGCAATGAAAGCTAACTCACACCCTCAAAAGACATTTAATTAAAAAGGTGAGAGTATGAGCTAATGCCATAGTCCAAGATAAAATCATAAAAATAAGAGGGAGGAATGTAATTATGAGGTTGAGGTGGTTGAAAAGAGGAACTGCAGCAAGAAAGTTATTAAGTAGCTTACCCTCATTATCCATAAAAATCTTCAACGCAAGACTAGGAGTTTTCCTAATTCTATCCCACTTATATGTCTTATCAAGTAAATCCTCAAGAAAGTCCCAATCCTCATTAGCATTCTTACAAAAAACTCACCCCTATACATAAATTTAGCCATTGTCCGAGTATTCACATACAAACCTCATAAGCTATTTGACACAAATTACATCTCCCTAAACTATGGCGATGGCATTGGGTATACAACTCCTTAAGCCTATTCATATAATTCCAAAAAGGCTCACATTCAAGTTGGACAAAAGAGGGAGTTTCATTCCTAAGTCTAAGGGTCGTGCTAGTGGGAACGTATCTCTTAAGGAAGATATCAATAAAAAATCACATGGTTTAATAGAACCAGCCTTAAGGCTATACATCCATCCCCAAGCATCATCTTGAGAGCAAATCGAATGAATTTCATCCTTATAACATTGTTGGATATCCTAGTCATGTCAATCAGCGAGCAAACTTCCTCAAACTCATGAATAAACAAATGAGGATCTTCACAATTGGCAAATTTAGGGAGCATGAGAACACAATCTGAATTAAACTCAAATGTCATATCCTTAGGGATAGGAGGGAGGTCAAAACATAATTGTAGGAAAGTTCAAAGAGGAAAAAAGTGATGCCTTAATGAACATGGTGGGTTGAGCTACCAGTCTTTCAACAATTGACTAAGAAACATCAGTAGCCTTGGTCTCAACATTAACCATATTTGTTGGCACAAAATGCCGAAGCCCATCATGGACATCTAATGAGTCAAAACATTTCACTTTTCCAATTTTTTCCCCTTTTTTTGGGTCTTTTCACATTTTCTAATATTTTTGTATTGTTCAATACCATCAAAATATGCAGCTACCCTATAACTCAAAAGACAAAACAAAGCAACAATGAAAGAAGCTACAA
>JAKOGI010000460.1:352500-475000 GCA_029747015.1 Carnegiea gigantea
AAAATAAAACTATTGAGTCCCGACACACTTTTTATGAATCATGGGTTGCCTTTGTCTATAGAATGAGCTCTTTAAATCCCATGGGTGCAGAACGTATACTTACAAAATCTTTGAAATCTTTTTTTTTAATTTTTTGAAAACATGAGACATACATGAAGCAAAAGAGAAATATGCGCATATTAATCAATTTAGTCATCTCAACAAGATAGGCACTAAGTTATATACAAGGAAACACAAATGATATGATATGTGCACATTGTGTTAGATACAAAGTGTATTGTCAATGGTAGATTAAAATCGGCGACATGATCATATTTGGTCTGCTAATGGACTTTCTTTTATTTGGTGTGATCAAGCTCACCTCTTTTTCCTTATCTTTCCCTTTTTTACTCATTTTTTTTCACTTGACTCCCTATGTTACATAGCACAAGTGCATGGCTTTTGGCTTATTACACCTTGACCTCTAAGGGGAACAACTTAAAACATTTTTGGGTTTCTTCTCTAAGCAAAGATTTGGTTTGGATATGCAAGACACATATTTAAGGCCAAACGAAGCACCAAGGCCCATCTCTCTTTCACCCTCTTTCTTTTTTCCTCTTCTTTTTTCTTAAAAGAATTTGTGTATTTGAAAGTGCAACTAATAAAAAAAAGCATCCTCAAACCTGAGTCTCAACAAACTAACACTAATAGCCAATAGTCAAATGTACAATGTGGGCATAATATCATACATGCAAGATGACGTTATCATGAGAAACCAAAAATAAATCTCAATAAACCAAGTTATTTTGGGTGAAAATCAACCAAAATGGCACATATTCTCTATAAACAAACAAAATCTCTTTGAATTTTCAAAAATTTGCAAAATATTTATACAAGCAGCCACTTTCCGCATACCAAAACCCCGCAATATCTCCATTATGGAGCCATGTCCCCAAAGGAAATCACATAACAAATAGAATTATAAAACCAGCACAAATATGCAAAATTAAAAACATAACCATCACATACTTACAGAACCAAAAACACCACAACAAATTACCACCAAACCAACAACGAGAAATATTAACAAATACTAACATTATATAGAAACAATGACATCAATGACAAAACACCAAATAGGTAAATGGGCAATGGTGACCAAGGTCATTTCTTAGCTCACAACATCCCACATTTCACCTCCAAGTTTATAACGTATAAAATCACAACCTTAATATCCACAACAATGTGCAAAAGGAAGGAAAAGAAATGAAAAGTGGAATAGAGAAGGGTTGCAAAGTTCACATTAGATTAGGTGTTAAGTTCGTATAAACTATACCTCACTAAGACGATGTCACGGTCAGCTTTGAGGTGCATCAACCAACCCTCACTATCAAGATTGGCGGTGGCGGATCTTGACGTTTGAAACAGGAGTGTCCACCTACTCTACTACTATTTACATTATTTTCTTCATCTTTTTGATTTTTTTATTTTCAAGTATCATAAAATGGAATTGGATTGATTCGTATAAAATTTGGAGAGAAAAATAAACACATAAACTCAGCGATAAAATCAAACAAGAACACAAGGTTTCAGTGTGATTGAGTGTGAGCAACAAACCAATTTTAATAAGAACAAAATTCTGGCATAAGAGGACTAATGAGAGAGAGAGTCAAATTTGGAGGAGTTGGGTTGTGGGTTTTTTTATTTTAATTACTGTCAAGGTCTTTATAGACTTTTTTAATAACAAATAAAATATTAGTGGCTCATTTATTTGATTCTCGTGAATGGAAGGTTGCAAGGATGTCCACGACTTCTTTTGGGTCTTTTCTAGGATTGTTCATATATATAACTTTTAACCCCTTTAAAATTTCCTACCAGAAATTTTTTTTTGGGCTAGGAGTGTCCATGAACACCCCTAGCCCATATGTAGATCTGCTCATGAAGATTGGTGACACCTACCAGGACACTGTCAAAGCTTGGAGAGAAGCTTATCGAATGTCGAGCACATAATTTAGAAGCATAAATGTGAGAGAATACAACCACATATATATCAATCTTGAACTCATTAGACGGCTCAGAAAAGTCAAAAGAGTGATTAAAGAAGGTGGTACACGAGACTATTTTGGGCAAGTCCTCTAATTGTGTAGGAAAAGGGTTAATGGAGGGATTGTAACCTCCAAAGGTACCTAAATAATAAACAATGTCATCCTCTCATGACCAGTAAGCATCACCAATAGAAAAAGGGCTTCGAACAACGAAAAATATCATCATTAAAAGTGTATATCTTATCATTGTCAAACCCTTTAACAACCAAAAAAATGGCCCAGTCGTTAATACTTTTAACGGGGACTTGAATATTTTCATTTTTATAATTAATAATGAAAATACAAGTCTTTGTCATTATTGATTAACTAATAACAGTAACTAAAAAAACTTTTAGTCATAGATTTTACATTAACAGCTGCTTGCCATGGGATTCATATCAATAATATCAACAATGATAAATTTATTTCGTTGTTATCATTTAGAATAAGTTGCTAACAAAAATGTTCATCATAAAAAATTTAAATTTCAATGAAAGAATTCTACATATTTATTGTTATTAATTATTTGAATAATTAATTCAATCAATGTTAGTATTGTTGGATTAAATGACGTTCATGAAATATTAAATTGAAATAATTAAAATGAATATGACGAAGACCATAGTTTTAAAAATATAATTTCATATATATTCCTTGAACCAAATGTAAGAAGATACGTCACAATGTAAGCTAATCGAACATACATGTATGTATCCCACCCAATATCAAAGTTAAAAACTGTAAATGATACTAAAAAAATAAAATAAAAACTTGGGTCATTAAGTGAAAATTCGAAGCCTTGAAATAGCCGCAAAACAAGAAAAAAAAAACATAGATGTTAGAATTCTCCATATCAAAAATCAAGTTGGTTTAGGTTTATATAATAACACATAATCAATGATGGATGAGCAAGCAGTCAAGAAAAAAATCTATAACCAGATGTAAATAAATTGTTCTACACGTAAGGCTAAGTGTCAGATTATAAACCTTGATCTCCCATTTCGAGCATCCTTTAAGGCTAGGTTAACTAAGCAAAGTGTAAGAGGTTTAAAAACACGAAGTAGAGGATTAAGTTACAAAAATAAATGACAACCATAAACTAGGATTGAAAGAGAAATAGCACTTACACAGGGGCCTCACCTGTTCGAAAACTTAGGTTTTACTTCAAAGTTCAGAGCCAGTTTTGAGTAAAAAACAAAACAAGAAGCATAAAAGGAATATTCTTGCATAGAAGGTCATCTTTCTGACGAGATGACATACGAGCAAAACAGTACAGGCAGTGCCCCAAGCAATAAGAGGAATTTATAAATACACATTGACAACAAATTAAATATGTATTACCTCATCAAGTGGCATCATGCGGATTGGGGACTAGGAAATCATATTCCAATTTGAGTGAGTAATGGCAACCCTATTTGTAGCAAACGCAAGAACATGATAGGTAAGTGCAAACTCTTCATATCTCCAAATATGTAATTATGCAAATAAACAAGAAATAAAGCCTAGTAGTATAATCAAATGCTTCATTTAACAACCAAATATTACGTTTAATGTTGTTTTTAATCGAAATATTACTTAAGATATTTATACAAAATATTTTAATAAAAATAATTAGACAAAGCTAGTAATGCATAATAGAAATAAGGTGAAGAAATTATTGACAACTTGAGTTTGGTTGTCCTTACCATACAAAGTGTGGGTCAATTTGAGAGACAATCTTGCCCATAGGGCCACTTTTGGGCTCCTTTCACAACAATTCCAAAGTAACAAGGAAGAGAGGTAATAGTGATATGATCCGAAAAGGATGTAAAATTTTACTGCAAGCGTGTACTTATTAGTCGTAGCACCTGACGGTTGAATCTACAGAGACACGGTTGAATGTAGGTCACTACAACTAAGTAGCTCATATTAATTTGACGAAAGTTAGTAACTAAGCAAAATAGAATCATTCAACTAATAGAAATTGAAGCTATTCTGAATATTATTAATGCTATGAACTAAATAACGATTGAAAATTATCACAACTACTAACAAAATAATAAATTCTAAATAAGAGGCAATGGGGAGGAAAGAGATTACCATATACATTTAAAGCCAACGGAGAATATTTAGTATTTGATGAGTGTCAATCATGAAAATTTAGCATCCACCAAAAACCAAAGAAAGTAGTAAAAATTGAAACTTTGATCGAGAAAATTTTTGCAGATGCTCAAATCAAATTAAAATTGAAAGTGGAAAATTTGAACTGAAAGTAGAACTAGAAAAATTGAAATGAAACGAAAGCTAAAATAATTGCATAAAATTCAAATCGAAAGAATTTCTAGAATTATATTGATCTCTAAGATTACTAGAAACTAAAGCTGGAATTGAGAGGAAAAGAAATTGATGATTTACAAGCATCCCCAAGACCCTTTATTTGTAGCAGTGCCAACACCTCATGCTTTCCCAATTACATTAGAATTCTTAATACCCAAGTTAGTATTCCACTTTTCAAATTGTACTCACTTTCCAAATTATGCTAATAATCCACCTCCCTAATTTATTTGCTAAATCATCATATTGAAACATTCCTAAGAAAATAAGCTTTCCAATTTTGGATTGAATTTAGTTACTGAACTATGGCCTGATTCAAGATAAAATATGGGGTACTAAATGCTAGGTTAGGCCAAAATTTGTACTTGAACTAGATTGTCTTGATCTCTGAGTCTTGTTGCTCGGTTTTGACATTCAATTATTTCATCAAATCATTATTTCCTATAAAATCAAAAGAACCAAACAAGACCCAAAAATAATCCAATTATGAGTAAAAATTAAGTGACTAGAAATATTGAAATGGACACTTATGGTACCCAAACAAACATTCCCACAACAAGATTTACTCGTACTCCTGTAAAATAAAAGAAAAGAAAGACCTAACCTAAGACACCTAACTCACTTTCGTAGGAATTACGGTTGCACTTAACATGTGCAACAAGTCCTTCAAACCCGTAGGTACCCCTAATGGATGAGTACGGTCTCATGAAAGTTTACAAAAGATATACCCATAAAATATTTGAATAATAAAAGAAAAAGAGAAATACAAGAGAAAAAATAGAAAATCTTTTTTTTTGAAAATTTTCAAATATACTCAAATATACACAAAAGAAAAACTGTACACACTTGGCCAACACATCATCCCTACATCCCAAATGTAAGATTATACACAAGCACAATGTACATATCAAGATACTTAATCCTTAAGAATGACATATGCATACCAATTTTTCACCCTATAGGCCGTCAATGTAATGAGTCCATTGAAAATGTACGATCATCTAGGAGCTAACCTAATCAAGGTTTGACTCAATCCCAGTTGACTACTTTATTAACCTATTGACTTCAAAAGCAACCTTTTCCAGTAACAGTGTAGCCTCAAAGGTAGCACATGCCTCAAAGGGTTACTTGTAATTCCCGATTCTTTTGCTTTTTATTTTATTTTGTGTTTTTTTAAATTTTTCCTTCTTTTTTATTTGGCTAAGCAGAAAGCAAAAATAGAAGAAGAGGTAAGTGGTGGAATCAACAATTGAAGGCTATGTCCCTAAGACAATAGTGATATGCAAAGTAAGGAGTGGACTCAAATTATAATAAAATGACGGGGTTAGAATTAGGAAAACAAATGACATATTTTGAACTAAGGTCTATCATGTACACGATACTTATATACAACCTAATACTATGTCGTAAGGGTTCCAAGTCAGCCAAGATAGTACAATTCCCCAAAATCACAAAAGTAGAAAATCATTTTGGTTTTTCTTCAAAATTTTTCCTCTTTTTTTCCTTTTTCAAAAATTTTGAAGCGTACCTTCCCCTCCCCCATACCAAGATCGCACAATGTTCACATTGTGGGAAAAAGGAGCATAAAGGACACAAAATAATAGAAAAGACCAAAAAAAAAAAAAAAGTGTCACAATATACAAAGGATAAGATAATAATACTAGGTCGATTGGATACTAAATGTATCCAAGCTACCTCATTACCCATTAGAAATCACTGGGTGGCTCATGGAGCATCAGACACTCCACCTAAAGCTCGGATTGCTACTCTTATCAAAGCCCGTTAAAAGCTCTCAACAACATGTTAGAAGCCTTGCAACACAACTTAAGAAAGTGGATGTAAGAAACATATAAATATAAGCATTTATCTGTGTGAGTCAGTGCTCATTTCAACTTGTCAAACTTATGAGCCAAATCATTGGCAACATAAGTGGTGACATATGCCAAGGAGGAATAAGACAATGACCTAGAAATATCACAATGATCATGAACGCTCATGCTGAGGACTCTACATATCTTGAATCATCACCTAGGTCCTTAAGTCTCGTAATCTCAATACGCTCAAAAGTCTGGTCAAATGCACGAGCAACACTCATTTGATCAAAAGACCCTAAAATAGGGGACTTTGGAACATTAGAGAAATGGTCACTATTGATAGAGGCGAAATGGGGTAGAGATGACAGGGTAGGGGGCAACTCAATAAACCTAAGAGAAGTAGGATATGCTAACTCTAAATTGGAAGAGCTTACATCAAATTCATGCTCCACATATAACTCCTCAGAGATAATTTCTTCTTACTCTATAAAATAATCATTATGCTCAAAAAGTTTCTCAAACCACTCATGCCTTTTATCAAGTTTAGTACTGACATTACCCTTAGATTCTTCACCCTTCTGAATCTCATAAAGTTGAGCAACAGGAATAGGTGGGTCAGGTTTAATCAAGAGATTGTTAACGACACCTTTAGGGTTGTTAGTCACAAATGGATTGTCAAACAATGAGGATATGCCCCATGTGTCTTAATCAAACCTAGGAGAAATAGTTACTCAAAATCATCTTCAAGACTAACCTCATGTCTAGGAGGTCCTAGACTAAAGTTAGGCTCATGCACATTATCACCCTCCCTTAATTGTTTAAAACATGAAAACATGTTCTCCTTCATAGTCTCAATCATTTTATCAGTCATATCATTCATCAGCAGCTCAAGGTTCACACAATGAGCATCAAGCACATGATACGAACAATTACTACTATCATGGTCAGAAGATTGGTAAGAATCACACCACATAGAAGCACAGTTAGGAACATAATAGTATGGTTGAGGATATTAGTCCCTATACTGATCATATGTTTATGAATTAGCATGAAAGATAGATGGATTATTAGTGAGGCATCCTAAATTCTCTCTAACTTTTTCATATTCATGACGGTTCTAACCCAAATGTTCTAATAAATCACAACCTTCATCAGGAGTTTTTGAAAGAAAACACATTGAACCCAAAATAGCTCGGGTGTTCCCATTTACACCTACATAAACAACTTAATAAATTTCCTACTTTCAAACGTGTGGTACACAAATTGGGCACGAAAGTCATTAGGCCTAGAGAAATTAACTCCAAAAGGTTTATACTCATATTGAAGGTAATGGAAAACTAGCATTATTTTTTTGTTTTTTTCATGAAATTTTCTAATTTTTTGATTTTCGTTTTTTTCAAACAATAAAAACAAGCTAAAACAAAATTTATGAGATACCAATCAAAATTAATTAAGTAACTAATCTAAATGCGAAAAATTGTGAAACTAATAGCTAACAGGAATTATGAAACTAAACAAACCGAAAAGAAAAATAGTAGCCTAAATTCAAACCACCAACTTCGGCAACTGTGCCAATATCTTGATAAGATCCAAAAAGAATGTAAAATTTTACTGCTAGCGTACGGTTGCTAGTCATAGTACTTAAGGATCGACTCCACAGAGACAGGGTTGAATCTAGGTCACTACAGGTAACTAACCCATATTAATTCGACTAAAAGCAGTAAATAAGCAAAATAGAATCTTTCAACTAACAAAAATTAAAACTAATCTAAAGATTATTAAAGCTATAAACTAAATAACTACCGAAGAAATTATCACAACTACTAACGAAATAACAAATTCTAAATAAGAGGCAAGGGAGAAGAAATAGATTAGCATATACACTTAAAAGCCAACGAAGAATATTTAATCGTCGATGGCTATCAACATTGAAAATTCAGCATCCACCATGAAGCAAAGGGTGTAGTAAAAATCGAGATGTGATCAATAGAATTTTTGGAGAAGCTCACATCAAACAATAATTGAAACTATAAAATTTGAATTGAAACTAGAACTATAAAAATTGAAATAAAACTAAAACTAGAATAATTGCACAAAACTTGAATCGACAGAAATACTAGAATTATAATATTCTTAAAGCCACTAGAAACTAAAGCCAAAACTGAGAGGGAAAGAAATTGAAGATTTATGAGCACCACAAGACTCTTTACTTTTACTAGTGCCAACCCCCATGCTTTCCTAATTACATTAGAATTCTTAATATCCAAACTAGTATTCCACTTTCCAAATTGTACTCAATGTCATAGTTATGCTAATAATCCACCTCCTTAATTTATTTGCCAATTCATATTAGAATTTTGTCAAGAAAATAATTTTTTCAATTTTGGATTGAATTAAGTTGCTGGACTGTGGCCTTATTGAAGATAAAATATGGGCTAATGATTGCTGGGCTGGGCCAAAATTTGTAGTTGAACTGTGTTCTCTAGGTCTCTCACTCTTGCTGCTCACTTTTGACACTCAATTATTTCATTAAATCAGCATTTCTTATAAAATCACAAAACCCAAACAAAACCCAAAAATAATCACCATTATAAGTAAAAATTAAGTGATTAGAAGTACTGAAATGGAGACTTTTGGTGCCTAAACAAATAGTGAGAAGGAAGCACACATAGTTTATCTCAATAATAGTTTTTGGGCCTAAAAATCCATGCAACAACAATATAGGGCGTGCTCGGTAACAGCGTTTTGAGTAGCGTTTAGCGTTTTGACTAAGTCAATACACTCATCAAGTAATTTTTAGTGTTCGGTAACATAGTGTTTTGACTAGCGTTTCAAGTAGCATTTAGCATTTTAAGCAGCGTTTCTAAAAAACTTATAGTATTAAAGTTTGGCATTTAAAAGTAGTTTCATATTTTTTTACCAAAAAATATCCTTACGAAATTTTATATTTGGAAATTATCTATATCCTTTTATGTCAATTTGCATTAATCAGCTAACCCAACAGCTAAATTACCAAACACATTTATTTTAACTGCTCATCTAAACAGCTATCAACTAACAGCTAAATTAGAAATGATATCCGCTGTCTAAACAGCTATCTGCTACCTGAACTACTATCCGCTACTTAAACCGCTAATTTTGTCGAACAAGGCCATAATAACAAGTTTCAGGGCATGTTTTCTATAGGCCTTAACAAGACTTAATTTTAACTAATTAGAAATATGAGAGGACTTACATGCCATACTCCTTTAAAAATGTAGCTTTGATATAAAACAATGAGGTGTTAGATGAAAACATGATTCTTCAGAACTAATCACACACAAAGGGAGAGATAAAAATATGACAAAGTAAATCAGCTAGCAATAGCTCATTAGGCTTCTTGTAAGGTTGTAGGCCAAGGAGTTCATATCTTACATATTGTCAAAATGTGCATGGAGCATCCTAGGCGCATAATACATTATGGACCGTGCACACCTATAAGAACAAATAACTGATCAATTTTAATTGTATTTTAGCTCAATGGAATCTTAGAAAAACCGTTGTTAAAATTGAAGTTATTAAATCTTCGTCAAATACCAAGCCAAAAACATAGTGCAACTATCGCAATAGGTGTCATACAAGGTTTAAAATAACTAAATAATATGCTGAAAAAATACATTTTGAAATAATTTAGTGGAATTAGAATTCGCTTCTAAAGATCAACCAACTTAAACACCCCCCCTTTCCACATGAGTAAGCAACTAAAACAACTAAAATCTAGAGATGACCTTCAAACTTACAAAAAAGAAAGTGACACACCAATTAAGAATGAACATAACACAATTATAGGTATTAGTAAAACAAAATCACCAGTTCACGTTAACAACTTGCAAAATTAAGAAAACATAATGAATTTGAAGAAAATAGAAATAAAACTTGAGGATTCCATTTTGATTTTACTAACAAATGATTGAACAAATTATTCAACATCAATGTATTGAGCTTGTGACGTAATTCCTTGGCCCTTCCCTAATAAATGTCGTTAAACTAAACTAGAGTTCAACCAAAGAATGTAAGAGAGACTACAGAGGAGAAACGACCTTACGTTGAAGAAGACTTCAAGCTGCAACTAATATAGAGGCGAGAAGACTTCTAGTTCACCACATTACCATCATCACCCTCATCACATTCAATTTGCATCATCATTGAACCCACCTAGCATTAGTTAGCAGCAACATTAAGCGGCTATCGCCACCGAGAAAAACTCTATGATGATGTTACTTCGAGGAAGATTCAAATGAACATAGCATGGTGCCTTAATCACAAAATTGGACTACATAGCATGGGACTGAAGAAGAATATACCTAAATCGGTCAACAATCAGCCTGGGTATCTGGCAGTAGGAAGAGTCCTGGTTGGGTTCTTAGTCTCCTTCTTGACTAAAATGGGTCACAACTATTATAGTTTTATTTGTATTGGTGTGTACATGCAGACTAAGCGTACTGAGAGTTTAATTAGGTGTTCTTTCTCCGAATCAATTTGTATTATTCCTTTAAGTGCAATACAAGGGGGTCCACCCCAAAGGGTTCAATACAATAAAATGAAGACAAAAAATTGTGGAAGAAAGGTACTGAAAATTACAGAGGACCCAGCTAGAATCCTAGAAAACTCTGAGAGAATACTGAGAAGTTCAGAGACACTAACCAAACCCTTCTCAAATCTATCTAAAAAACCTTCTAAGGCACAAGTTAAGGCTTGATATTCTTGATCTTAGAATTTTCTAAGTCACTCAGGTAGGTAACTTGAGCGTACCAATCTTTCAAACCTACATGTCTCTTTTTCCTTTCCTTCTTTCACTTGGTTAGTTTAATTAACAGTAAATATGTAACATTTACTCAGTTTAGTCCCACGCGCTATAATTATTTAACTGCCTGTCTGAATTTGTTCAAACTGACATGGTTCTTTTTAATTTCATTATTTGATTTAATTGATCGTAATATGCTTTGTGCTCGCTATTTTTAGTGTAATTAGATTTTAATTTCCCGTTTTGTTAAGTAGAGGCCGTTAGTGATGGCGGGTGATATTGTAATGCATTCATCCTGATACTGTAGATTCGCTCCATAAACTAGATCCTTGCTTTGAACTTATAGAGTTAAATGGCCCCCACTTTAGGGATAACTCGGTGGTCTTTCAAAAACCTTTTTAAAACAAACCTTTTAGTTCTTTTCGGTGTCCTTGGGTTTACAGTTCATTTTAAAAAGTACACTTAGTTTGTAAGTTTTCCTTAAAACTCACTAGCGATTCCGTTCATTAAATTTATTGTTATTTTCCATTCCATTAAATCCTTTTTCGATTGGACAACATTGACATGACAAATAGATTCTACTGCGGGATCTAACAAGTATATGAGTTGGACTAGAAAGCAAGACACTGTCCTGGACAAAGAACCTTGTCGGGTTCTTGAATCAGCGTGGTTGTCCAACCTTAAGGACGATTCAAGTGTTACTGTGTTGAGCTTGCCTAGAGAAATGAACTTAGTTGTGGGTCAAGCACCCATCTGGGCCCTTAGGTCAGAGCTTTTGTCTAGCCTTCTAGGCCATGTAGCCAAGCTTGTTGTAGTCTGGATTGTCTGAAAATAAAAAATGATCAAACTCAAAACCTCGTAAATAGGTATAGCAATTTATGGTGGAAGGCACTCGGGTTTCTGAGTAGTAGTCCTTGCAATCTGTAGTAATTGAAGTCAAACTCTATCAGTATTCTCACATTAGTGAAAATGAGAGTTGCTAGGGTTACCGTTGTTCTTTTGTTTTTGAAGCATGAGGTTAGTGTGAGTTTCTTTTAGTTGAATAGTTAGGGTTTTTGTTAGTTATCAATTGTTATTTTGTAGTGCTTCACTATTTTTTATTTTATCTATTTATTCGCTTTAATATTTTAGTTCAGGAGGAACTAGTTAAGTAGTTTTCTAAATTCAATTTTATTTTACTTCCTTAATAGTCTCGTGAAATGTTGTGAATGATGAACTTACAAAAATAATTAACACCATTTTTGATAATTCATCATCGAATGACAACTGTTTAACAAGATTAGATGACAACAAAGTCTTTTTGTTGTGACTAACATGCTTTAAAAATAACCTTTATGTATGGTCGTAAAAAAAATCAATTTCTAGTAGTGCATCACACACTCCTTATATTGTTTAACTAACTCTGATAACTGGTTTATGAATGAGTTTGTCATGTTATCCATTGAATCTCTTATGTTTTTAGTTCATTGCTCAAGTCTAGAATTCATAGAAGCAACGTGAGAGAAATAATTGCTATTATGGTTAGATATTTGATGATAATCACACTCAAGGGAGCATCTTCAACGATTAAAGGGGGAAGGATAGAAGATTCTACAAATTGTCTGTCTTATTATGATCTAGCATAAAGGCACATAGATAGGGGGAAGACATCCCAGAGGCATAACCAACCTCACCAAATTTATGAGTAATGGTAACCAACCATTCAAGCATATCTGAAGCTTCATTCATAGTCTTGAAATTAAAACCCCAATCCTATAAAAGAGAACTAGTTTTATAATTCACAACCTCACTCGTAATGTTCAACATTTCCTATTTCTGAAAAAGATAGCCGAAATATGCACATTGAACAAGATATGCATTCAAAGGATCCCAATAACAATAAAAGAATTCTTGCACATATTGTGGAAAATGAAAATTAGCTATTTTTAAAAAATTTTATTTTATTTTATTTTTTAGTTTTTAAACACAAACAAGTAATTCTACCATAAAATCACAAAATCAAGCATAAAAGAGCTAAGAAAAACATGTAAATGACCTAATTTTGCACCACGATTACCGGCAACGGCGTAGTTTTTGGTGGATATCATTTTTATGGGAGTACTAAAAAATTGTCGTATTATGGGAGGGCGTTGAATAAAGTCACTTACTATTTAATCTAGCACACTCCTAACTAGCGAAGCATTGAACAAAACTAAACCTGATTACCTAACCAATTATTCACTAATACTAATATAAACATAATTCATTTAACTAATATAAACCAAAGCATGAATCATAAAATAACACAAAATATCATGTAAAGAATTATTTAAAAAGAAAACATGAAACAATTTACCAGCAAATAAATAAAACTGATCTACAGAGAGAAGGGAGAGACGTAAAATTGTGGTTATTTTCCACTTATCGACACTAATCACTCCTAATTGCTACTGAGCTAGCCCATAAACAACCTAAAAATCTAAACTATGCTATGACTTTTGTTTATGTTTGTAACAAATATAACAAGATAAAAAGTCTTTGGGAAGGCCTTTAGTGGATTGTAGTTAATCATCAAGGAGCATGGTGTGATTTAGGCAATTTAAAGCTATCCTCTGCCCCAATGAGAGACAGGTGGGATTGAAGTTTCAAGTAATGAAATTAAGGATTTTTAGCAAGTGTAGGTTGTTTGCATGAGGAGTTTTAGAGGGGATTACAATGGACAAGCAAGCATGTTTGGTCAAAAAGTATTAGGAAACAATATCCTGGTGTGTATTACTTTGATTAGGAAACTACCTCTATTTATGATTTTGGAATTATCTTCTAAAGATACTTGATAGTGTCTAGCTAGCTTAGGAAATAAGGCAATGAAGGCTATGGCAAATACATGGCTTGGACATGCATATGATGTATAAATAGCAGGGTGGTTTTGCTTTGTATGACAATTGGGAACAATATACAAATTAACACAATAATCTTGATTCAAATTCTCTCTCTCTCTCTCTCTTTACAAAATTCTTCATGGTATCAAAGCAATACGATCTAAGGAGATTCGTATTAGTAAATCATGACCGGAGGAGATAAGAAGAACTTCGTTATTGAAGCTCATTCACCTTATTTCCTGCACCCATGAGAAGGTCCAAGAATGTTGATCACTGCAGAGCAATTAGAAAAGCTCTCAAGGCAAAAAATATACTAGGGTTCATTGAAGGAACCCTAAAATGACCCGAGAACGAAACAAATAAAGATTTTTCCAAAGCAAATGCATGGGATCTAGTAAATTCCATATTGTGCTCATGGCTTCTCAATATCATTGATCCTAAGTTACAACTCAACGTGGCTTACATAGAGACGACACATGAGTTATGGCAAGATCTAACGAAGAGATATTCGGTTGCAATCTTATAAAAAATTCATCAACTCAAAGCTGCAATTGCAAACTATAAACAAGGAAACCATGATGTAGGAGATTTCTATAACAAGTTGAGTTCTTTGTGGAATGCATTGAATAACCATGTTAAGTTTCCAATTTGCACCTATAAAAGGTATAACTATGAAGTGGGCAAGAAACTTATTGGAATGTGCGTAGAGGACAAAGCGCATTAGTTTCTTATGGGACTGAATGACGATGAAGTGCGAAGTCAGTTGCTTGCTCAAGAATCCTTACCTCAACCTGATAAAATATTTAATATAGTAATGCAGAAGGAGAATCACCAAAAGGAAATCAACCAGCGCAAAAGGAATGTTCAGAATAAAGCTGCATTCGCTGTTACCCTAGGTAGAGCTACATCAGGATCACAGTGCCCCACTTGTAAACATTACGGCAAGATGAGTCATGAAGAGCAACAATGTTATGAGATCATAGGGTACCCAGCAGGGTGGGTACATGGGGAGGCGGACGTGGCCATGACAGGGGACAAGGAGCACGAGACGGTCGTGGGAGTTCTGGTCGAGGATGCGGACAAGCAGGGGCCTACGCAGTCCATACTCCAGCGGAGTCCAGACGTGGCATGGCTGAAGTCAAGATTGCACCGAGATCGAGAAGGTCATGCCACCACCCATGATTCTAGGACTTAGTGCTGAGTAGGTTCAACATTTATTGAGCATTATCAAAACTCCAAAAGTAGGTTATGATAAGCTATCAGGTAAAAGTGATTAGCTGTGTGCTAATGGGGCAAATTGTCACATGACAGGTGATCTTAACAAATTAAACAAGGTTCATAATATTCATCTAATTTTGGTAAAGATGCCTAATGGGCAACGTAGTATTTCAAGAAAACAAGGAATGCTAAAATTAAACACAAACATAACTCTATATGATGTATTGTTTGTTCCTCGATTGACTTGCAATTTGACATCAATTGTACAGTTGAACAATGATTTGATATGCACAGTGACATTTACTCCACGCTTATGTGTGATACAGGACCATACTTTGAGGATGTTGATTGGAGTGGGTGAGTAAAGAAGAGGGGTCTATTTGTTCAAAGAAGCATCACTAAAAGAAGCTACAGTTCATCAGGTGGTGACTTGTGACATTTGGCATCAACGATTAGGTCATCCCTCAAAAGGGATTATGTATTTATTTTCTAGCAAAAGTGATTTTGAAAATAAGAGTAATCATAACCCTTATGATGTGTGCTTTAGAGCAAAACAAACTCAGTTACCTTTTTCTTCTAGTGAAAGTAAAGCTAAAATTTGTTTTGATTTGATTCATTATGACATATGGGGTACATATAGAGTAGAGTCACTATGTGGCGCACATTAATTTTTAACCATTGTTGATGATGCCAGTAGAGGGACTTGGGTGTATTTTATGAAGGATAAAAGTGAAGCTTCTAAACTAGTTATGAATTTTTGTGCTATGATAAGAACTTAGTTCAACTTGAATGTCAAAGTCATAAAAAGTGACAATGACAAAGAGTTCACCTCAAATCTAGTGAAACAGTTTTATCATAACCATGGAATTACCCATTAAACAAGTTGTGTTGACACACGTCAATAAAATGGTAAAGTTGAAAGGAAACTTCATCACATTCTAAATGTGGCCAGGGCTCTCCGTTTCCAAGCAAATCTATCATTGGAGTTTTGGGGGAAATGTGCCCTAGCGGCAGCTTATTTGATAAATATAACACCCACTCCTCCCTTGAATGGAAAGACACCGTATGAAATTCCCTTTAATGCTCAACCTTCATATGATCATATGAAAATTTTTGGATGTCTATGTTATGCCCACGAGTATCAAAGACAAAAGGACAAGTTTGCATCTCGAAGTCGTAGATGTATTTTTGTGGGTTATCCTTTTGGAAAGAAAGGTTGGAAAGTTTATGATTTAGATTTAGGAGAATTATTTATCAATAGAGATGTTATATTATATGAAAATAACTTTCCTTATGCCGACAAAAATCATATTGAAAATATGCATCCCTTTGATCTTGGGAGTTCTACGCTAGGAGACGCAGGGCCTGAGCTGAATATATATATTGACTTGCAATCTAGTGGACCCAGTGCAACTAATCCGCAAGATCGGTCTAATTCTGAGGATGGGCAAGCTGAGAATTCAGCCCAAATTGCATCTTCCTTTGAGCGGGCTGAAGACAATAGTCGTGAAACTCGGCTTTGTGTAGACGGCACAACCTATAGCCCTATGGACTCTCCTAGCGAGTCGCCTAGAACTGGGCGTAACGATGATGGGCCTCTTTCTTCTACTGAGGTCCAAGTCGATTGGGGGAGCATTGGATAAGAACATTTGGGCTGAGGAAAACGTGATTGCAAGACACCAAGTCACCTAGAAGATTATCTTTGCTACTCCACCAGAACAAAAGACCTCGCTTCAGTCAGTGCACTCCAAAAGGTCTCCTCAAGTAATCCTTATCTTATAGTAAATTATGTCACTTGTGAGAAGTTTTCTAGTACACGTTAATAATATCTTGCTGCTATTACCAAAATTATGGAGCCCAGGCATTTTTCTGAAGCAATTAAAGATGCCCACTGGCGGGAAGCAACGACTAAAGAGATCGAGGCACTCAAAACAAATCAAACCTAGAAAATTACTGAGTTACCACTAGGTAAGAGATCCATCAATTGTAAATGGGTATACTGGGTTAAATACAACTCAGATGGATCCGTTGAGCACTATAAGGTCAGGCTTGTTATCAAAGGAGATCAATAGGTTGAAGGGTTTAACTTTAATGAAACATTTGCACCAGTGGCCAAAATGGTTGGCGTGCAATGTTTTCTATCAGTAGTAGTTGTCCATGGATAGGAACTGCATCGAATGGATGTCAACAACACTTTCCTACATGGGGCTCTATATGAAGAAGTGCATATGAAGTTACTTCCTGGTTTTCGCTCCACAGGACCTAATAAAGTGTGCAAGTTGTAAAAATCCTTTTATGGGCTCAAACAAGCACCATGACAATAATTTCCAAAACTCTCCCCAATAATTGTTTCAAAATCAAGGATTTGGGTCCATTAAAATATTTTTTGGGCATTGAAGTGGGCAGGGAACCACAAGGATTGTTTCTATGTTAACATAAATATGCCTTAGAAATTGGTGATGAATGTGGACTTCTAGGTGCTAAACCTGTAGAGTTTCTATGAAAACGAATCAGAAACTTGCTTTTGATAATGGTCCTAGATTAGATAATGTCACTTGCTATAGTCGTCTTATTGGACAACTGATCTAGCTAACAATCACATGACCAAAATTATGTTATGCTATCCACATATTGTTACAGTTTACGCAAGCACCAAAGGAACAACACATGAATGCTGCTTGACGGGTTTTAAGATACCTTAAAGGAGTTCCAAGACAAGGTCTGTTACTTTAACAAGACTCTGATCTCCAAGTATATGTCTATTGTGATGCAGATTAGGGAGCTTGTCCTCTCACCCGATGCTCCCAAGTGCTTATTATGTCGCTATAGAAGAATCACATATATCTTGGAAAACCACTAAACAAAGCACAGTCTCTAGATTGTCGACGGAAGCTGAATATCATGCTATGGCTAATGCCACCAGTGAACTGATTTGGATCAAATCCCTTCTTGCCTCACTATGGGTTTCCCTGATAAACCTATGAAGCTAGGATAATCAGGCAGCTTTGGACATTGCAGCTAACCCAGTCTTCTATGAGCGAATGAACCTCACTAAAATTGAATGTCACTTTGTTCAGGAACATCTAATTTCAGGAGATGTTTAGACTGATTACGTACCTTCCAAGAATCAAGCAGCAGACATTTTCACCAAGCCTCTTAGGAAACAATAGTTTTAGTTTCTTAAGGGCAAGTTGGGCATAGTCAACCCCCATGCTCCAACTTGAGGGGGAGTATTAGGGAAGAAAATCCTAATATGTATTACTTTGATTAGGAAACTACCTCTATATAAGATTTTGTAATTATCTTCTAAAGATTGTTGATAATGTCTAGCGAGCTTAGGAAACAAGACAACAACAGCTAGGGAAAATACATGGTTTGGACGTGAATATGATGCATAAATAGCAGGGTGGTTTTGCTTTGTACGACAATCATTTACAATGCTATAAATTAATACAATAGTCTTGATTCAAATTCTCTCTCTTTTTACAAAATTCTTCAAAAAGTGATAGGTCATCGATCAAAGTGGAAGTACAGGCATTTTTTTTTTACTGTAGGGTTGTCGGATTATGAGCCTCTTCTATTATCTTTTCTAAATTGCCCTAGGGTTTTGTCAGTCTTTGGATATTGTGATATGTGGAGCTCTGATATGATGTTCACTACTGTGGTCATTTATGCTATGTAATACATATGGACAGGTAACAAAATTGTAACATTTGCAGATTAGAGGTCCTTAAAAACCTACAGCGATCCTTAAAACAACTCACTAAGGGCAAACGTGTTGATATCCATTAGCAACAATTGATATACTGGTCTGAGTTGGAAGAGATCAAGTAAAAAATATAGTCAAAGCCTAATGATGAAATATTACTACAAGAAGAACAGCTAGTGAGATGCACATAACTTGTTGTTTTGAAGTCATCTCCATCATTAATGAAATTGCAATGTATGGTGGACTAGAGCCACTTTGGAGACCAATGTACTATCATATTCTTTGATAATATCAAACATAGGAAAATAGCAAACTATGTATATTCCACATAGGATAAGGCGGTAGCAAGGTTGGTGGCTTCAATAAGGTTGCAAAGGTGGTGACTGAATTTTACCACAATTTGTTGCGCAAACACAAAGCACCTCGGGAGCATGTTGTTCAAGAAATCATAAGTATGGGCTATATTCCCTCTTTTAAACAACAAATTGGCTTGTGTAAACCATTCAAGGTCACTTGTATCGGATGGATACAGTAGTGGTTTCTTCGAAGTAGCATAGCCTTTAATTAGGAAATTGGTGGGTGAAGTTGTCAAACAATTTTTTTCAAACTAGCAAAATACATAAGGCATGCAATGCAACTACCTTGTTAGTCCTCCCTAAGGTATATCATAAGTGTCAATGATTTTACACATATATCTTATTATAATGTGCTTTACAAGTGTATCTCCCAGTTGATGTGCATGAGATTGAAGAAAGTACTGGCAACACTCACTGACCCTAGTGAAATAGCTCTTGTTCCAGGTATGGAGTTACTTTTTGATGTTTTGTTTTGCCAACAGATAGTTAGGGGCTATTTTGGAAAGAATGTCTCACATAGATATATGTTCAAAGGGATTTTAAAAAATCTTATGATTCCATAAGATTGGAGTTTGTGATTGATTTTTTGGCTGGGCTTAAGTTCCCTCCTCTTTATATTAGCTAGATCAAAGGCTTGCATGGAAACAGTGTCTTTCATCATATATATGAATGATGATAGATTTTTTTTTTTTAAGGGTGGCAGGGGATTAAGGGAAGGGGAACCTTTATCTATTTGATGTTTGTTCTCATAATGGTGTATCTATCTAGAAGCTTAAAGAAGGCTACTCTTTAAATTTCTTCCCAAATACCAAAGATTACAACTATTACATCTCTAATTTATCGATGACTTGATCCTTTGTAGTGCAGCAAACAAGCAGTTAGTTCAGATTTTGTTGAAAGCTTTCAGTAAGTTCTTAATTACATCTAGTTGTGTAGCTAACAAGCAAAAGTTAGATGTGATTGTTGATGGAGTTCATGGGGAAATCAAACAGGACATTATTAGGTGCATAGGATTTGCTAAAAGGGGCTCTCACCTTTTGGGTATCTAGACATCACTATAACAGCAAGTAGATTGCGAAAACTGGATTGCAGTGCTCTGGTGGAAAATATTATAGGGAAAAATAAGAATATGGGCTTCTAGACATAGCTTATATACTGGCGGGGTCATTGATGGATATGCTAATGAACTTAACTCATGCTCAAAGGAATGCAAGGATCAGCTAAGAAAAAATTGATCTTAACTTGAGTTTAAGGTGAATCCAGAAGGGGAATTCTTGGGGATAAGCAAACTAAACTTCTTTCTTGGATACAAACATCATCACGAAGAGCAAGATTATGGCCGTTGGCCTTAATTAGGATGCAGAAACACGACCTAATAAAGAGTTAAGACTCACTTGATTACTGCCCAACTTGGCCTAAGTTAGGATAAGCAAGTAAAGTGTTTTAACAAGCTCAAAGGAGCAAAGCTCAATCTTCTTTTACTAAATACTCAAATCTGATTTGTAAAATGAGCTACATGCCAACTTATACATGTCCATGCTTGCTGCCTAGAAGGGTTAGAGGTTTGTTTATGCTTAGGAAACCTCTAATTATGCTTAAAACTAGATTACATTCTATTTAAGTACAGAGCATGTTTAACTAAGCTAATTACAAGCAATGAGTCTAGATAAACAAAAGATTTAAGTCTTAAACTCTTTCCAAGCTATTCATTTAGCCTTAAGACAGCTACTTGCTCATGGATGAGAGAGGAAAAGGCTGCTAGGAGCATGAACTTTACGGTAAGCCAATAGGAGCATTCTTGCCTTTCCTCCCTTATTTCTCATTGGATCTTCATCTGGCTAGGCTGAAAAGGCTCATGATTATTCTCCAACTCCCTTTAACTACCAAATGATGCTGCTTGGACTAGATTGCATGGAAAAAATAAGAGCAAGCACCAAATGCACCAATCGGACTGTACTAGGCGTATTTCAGGCTGTTTTTGGGTGTCACATTTCTCATGCAAAAAGTGAGCATGATTCAGCTTTCCTTCCATGGGGGAAACCTTATGACATCTAATAACTCCCCAAAATGATAAATCATGCTTGTCACATCATTTGGTAGTTAAAAACCTCAGCTATACCAAACTGGGCACAGGGTGCAGTCTAGAACGATTTGCACAATGGCCTTGGTTCTTCAATATTTACCGAATTTAACTTGATTTTCTTGCTTGTAAAAGCTATGTAACATCTTAAGGGACCTGAATATGCAAAAATATTTGGCTTAAACCTCAAGGAGGCCTTAGTAATTAAGAACACAAAACTGGGTATGTGCAGGGATGAACTGACAGTTTTGATCTTCGGACTTTTCTTTTGGATTTGAAGGACCAAATAATGTCCAAATGTAATGATTCTTGATTCGGTGGAAGGCTAACATCTTGAGGAACCTAAATAAACAAAAATTTTGAATATAAACGTCAATGAGGCCTAACTAATCTGATTCCTAAGACTGGGATGCTGCACTGTTTTGAACCCGTGACCTGTTGTTTCTATTTCTTAACAAAATATAGGTCTTTTCTTGGACTTTGGCTGCTGAATGTGATTTCTAAGCTTATTTGAATGCCTTAAACATACTTCCTTGAGGGATATCCATCATCCTTCCCTTGTTAAAGAGAATTTTTTGCTAAAATTTGCTAGATAATCACAGTCCAAGTGGAAAATTAACTCCTCTAGGCTAAAATATAATTAACCCCTCAAGCAAGCCTTTTTTGACCTTAAAGGCTTTGTATTCATCCTTAACAGCAGGTATCCATTCATTTTTTGATCTTAAAGGGGTTTGGGGTAATGGTTCTTAACAAGAAAGAAAACGGTTAAATGTTAATGGTTCTTTTGTGGTTTGCCTTCATAGAGTTTAGAAGGGGAAAAAGTGCTAAGATGTTCTTCTTTTCTCCACTGATGGTCAGTGAACATACCTTGATGTTCTTGTTGTGTTCATCCACATCATCTTGAAAATAACTTGAAACCTTCTCTAAAGAAGCATTTCTCCTTCATCAGCTCTTTCCTCAACTTCTTCTAGAGTTTTCTCTTGATTCTCCTAAAGATAAGCTCACCGTTTCTCCTCATTCGTTTCCTTCTTTACTTCATCCCATTTAGCTAGCATAATGATCCTATGATTTGTGCAATCTAAAGCTAGATGCCCAAATCCTGGACACTTAAAACACCTACTAGTGCCAAAAGGAGTAGGTTTTAATTAGATTAGTGTGGGTAGACTTTGTTGTGGAGTTTGATTCTTTTGTGGGGTGGGAGGAATGGGTGCCATGGGTTTAGGGAGAAAGATGTGGCTCCCCTTGTTAAAGGGTTTGTTATGAGGTGGGGGCTTTGGAAACTCATTCTTAAAGGGCATTGATTTTCTTTGTTGCTCGATCTTGTGAGTGAGGACACAAACTTCATCAAAAGTAGTATATTGTTATGATTCCACCACACTTGCATAGTTAGGTTGAAGGCCTCCTAGGTACCTTACAATGGTTTGCTCTTCTGGTTCTTGAATATCACACTTGATCAAGAGTTTTTCAAACTCACGTGTGTATTCTTCAACATTGAGGCTACGTTGGGTTAGGTTCTGGAGTTGGGAATAGCTATCTTAGATGTAAGTTGGGGGCAAAAACCGTGACTTGAACTTCACTTTCATTTTTTCCTAAGTTCTGATTTTTCTCTTTCGATTTCTCACTCACTTGGCACAAAGATCAGTCGACCATAATGAAGCATACTTTCTAAGCTTAAGAGTTACCAACTTAACTTTCTTATCTTCAGGAACATCCCTATACTCGAAGATGCGCTCCACCATTTGTAAACATTCCAGGAATTCGTCTGCATCAAGTTTACCTTCAAATTCTAGAATCTTAATTCTAAAGTTATTAGAGTTTGTGAGTTGCCTTCGTTCTTTTCTTAGTCTCCTTAGAAGCTCCTTCTCATTAGAAGAACTCAAAGAATTGCTTGCTGCCTCATCTTCATCTCTACGGACAGAACCGGGTGGGCTAGCAAACACCTCTTGCTTTTGCTTCATTAATTCGCCGATTTGCCTTCTCAAGTACTCATTTTGAGCTTTCATTTCTTGATTAGACTCTTGGAGCTGCTGGTTAGAAGTAAAAAATTGCTTGATTGTTCTTTATTACAACTTCAAAATTTTCTTCCAAACTCATGCTTGTGCTCATAGTGAATCTGGGCTACGTTTGGACAGATTTGGTGATGTGTTTATGGGATTGTGTTTGGGGGCTGATTTCGGAAGTGGGGGCTGGTTTCAAGGCCGAGAAGAAGCTTAGCTCTGATACTAAAGCTGATATATTCATGCACCACTCAACTCACACCCAAAAGAATTCAAAGTTTAGCTAAAATTGCAAATTGAATTTTAGCTTAGGCTTAGAGAATATCTAACTGCAAGGTAAGGATAAAATGAATCTAAACCTATTCTTGGATATAGAAATCACCACCAAAAATAAGCTTAGGGCCCTTAACCTTGATTTGAATATAGAAACATCACCTAAACAAGAGTTAAGACTCACTTGACCACCACCTAACTTGGCTTAAACTAGCATAAGCAAGTAAAGTATTTTAATGAACTCAAAGGAGCAAAGTTCAACTTTCTTTTACTCAATTCTCAACTCTAATTTGCAAAATGAGCTACACGCCAATCTATACACATCCATCTTTGCTACCGAGAAGGCTTAGAGGTTTCTTCATGCTTAGGAAACCTCTAACTATGCTTAAAACTAACTTACATTCTGTTTAGGTACAATGCATATTTAACTAAGCGAATTACAAGTAATGAGTCTAGCTAAACAAAAGATTAAAACCATAAACTCTTCCTAAGCCGTTCATTTAGCCTTAAGAAGGATGCTTGCACATGGAGGAGAGAGGGAAAGGCTGTTGGGAAGATACACTTTGCAGCTAGCAAGAAGGAGCATTCTTGCCTTTCCTTCCTTATTTCTCATTGGATCTTCATATGGCTGGGCTGAAAAGGCTTATAATTATGCTCTAACTTCCTTTAAGTACAAAATGATGCTGCTTGGACTAGATTGGATGGCAAAAAGAAGAGCAAGTACCAAACGCACCCGTCGGACTATATTAGGCAGATTTCAAGCTATTTTTGGGTGCCACATTTCTCATGCAAAAAGTGAGAATGATTTGGATTTCCTCCCATGGGTGAACCCTTAGGATGTCTACTAACTCCTGATAATGACAAAGCATGTTTTTCACATCATTTGCTAGCAAAAAACCTCAGCTATACCAAACCGGGCAGAACCAGGTGCAGTCCAGCACAGTTTGCACAATGGCCTTGGTTCTTTAATATTTACCTGATTTAACTTGATTTTGTTTCTTGAAAAAAATATCTAACATCTTTAGGACTCTGAAAATTCAAAAATATTTGACTTCAACCCTAAAAAGATGTAAGTAATTAAGAACACAAAACCTGGTATGTGCATGGACAAACTGGCAGTTTTGACCTTCAGACTTTTCTTTTGGATTTGAAGGACCAAATAATGTCCAAATGGAATGATTCTTGATTCTGTGGAAGGCTAACATCTTAACGAAGCCAAAGATGCATAAATTGAGCACATAAGCCATAAGGAGGTGTAAGTAATTTGATTCCCAAGACTCGATTACTGCACTGTTTTGAACCCATGACCTGCTGTTTGTGCTTCTTGGAAAAATATAAGCCTTTTCTTGGACTTTGGCTAATGAATGTGATTTATCTGAGCTTATTTGAATGCCTTAAACATACTTCCTTGAAGGATCTACATCATCCTTCCCTTATTGAAAAGAATTTTTCCTCAAATTTGCTAGATAATCACAGTCCTATTGGGAACTTAACTCCTCTAGGCTAAAATATAATCAACCCCTCAAACAAGCCTCTTTTGATCTTAAAGGCTTCTTACTCATCTTAAACAGCAGGAATCCATTCCTTTTTTGATCTTAAAGGGGTTTGGAGTAATGGTTCCTGAAAAGTAAGAAAAAGGCTTAAATGTTGACGGTTCTTTTGTGGTTTGCTTTCATAGAGTTTAGAAGGGTAAGAAGTGATAAGGTGTTCTCGTTTTCTCCACTTATGGTCAATGAACATATGATGTTCTTGTTTTATTCATCCTCATCATCTTAAAGAGCACTCAAAACCTTCTCCAAAGAAGCATTTCCTCTTTATCAACTCTTTCCTCAACTTCTTCTTGAGTTTCCTCTTGATTCTCCTCAAGATGAGCTCGCTTTTTCTCCTCATTCTCTTCCTCTTTTACTTCTTCCCATTTAACTAGCGTAATGATCCTACGGTTTGTACAATCCAAAGCTAGGCGCCCAAATCTTTGACACCTAAAACACCTACTAGTACCAAAAAGAGTAGGTTTGGATCTGATTGGTAGGGGTAGACTTTGTTGTGGAGTTTGATTCTTTTGTGGGGTATGTGAATGGGTGTCGCGGGTTTAGGGAGAAAGATGGGGCTCCCCTTGTTAAAGTGTTTATTTTGAAGTGGGGGCTTTGGAAACTCATACTTAAAGGGCCTTGATTTTCTTCGTTGCTCAACCTTGCAAGCAAGGACACAAACTTCATCAAAAGTAGTATATTGCTATAATTCCACCACATTGGCATACTTAGGTTCAAGGCCTCCCAGGTACCTACTATGGTTTGCTTTTCTGGTTCTTGAATATCACACTTGATTAAGAGTTTTTCAAACTCATGTGTGTATACTTCAACATTGAGGCTGCCTTAGGTTAGGTAGTGGAGTTAGGAATAGCTATCTTGGATGTAAGTTGGGGGCAAAAACCATGACTTGAGCTTCGCTTTCATCTTTTCCTAACTTTTGATTTTTATCGTTTGGTTTCTCACTCACTTGGCACAAAGATTCGTCCACCATAATGAAGCATGCTTTCTAAGCTTAAGAGCAACCAACTTAACTTTCTTATCTTCAGGAATATCCCTGTACTCAAAGATATGCCCTACCGTGTGTAACCATTCTAGGAATTCATCTGGATCAAGTTTACCTTCAAATTCTGGAATCTCAACTCTAAAGTCATTAGACTTTGTCTGCTACCTTCATTCTCTTCTTGTTCTCCTTAGAGGCTCATTCTCATTAGCAAAACTCAAAGAGTTGCTTGCTACTTCATCTTTATCTCCATGGATAGAAGCGGCTGGGCTAGCAACCACCTTTTGCGATTTGCCTCATTAATGTGCCCATTTGCCTTCTCAAGTACTCATTTTGAGCTTTGAGTTCTTGATTAGACTCTTAGAGCTGCTGGTTAGAAGAAAAAAAGGTTGATTGTTCTTTATTACAACTTCAATTTTTTCTTCCAAACTCATACTTGTCCTTATGGTGAATCCGGGTTGTGTTTGGTTAGATTGGGGATGTGTTTATGGGATTGTGTTTGGGGGATGATTTTGGGCATGAGGGATGGTTTCAAGACCAAGGCAAAGCTTAGCTCTGATACCAAAGTTGATGTATTCATGCACCACTCAACTCACACTTAAAAGAATGCAAAGTTTAGCCAAAATTACAAATTGAATTTTCGCTTGAGTTTAGAGTGAATTTGAATTCAATGTAAGGATAAAATGAATCTAAGCCCATTCTTGCATATAACAATCACCACCACAAGCAAGCTCAGGCCCTTAACCTTGATTAAGATATAGAAACACCACCTAAACAAGAGTTAAGACCCACTTGATCACCACCTAACTCAGCTTAAACTAGGATGAGCCAGTGAAGTGTTTTAACAAACTCAAAGGAGCAATGCTCAACGTTCTTTTACTCAATTCTTAAATCTGACTTGCAAAATGAGCTGCATGCCAACTTATACACATCCATGCTTGTTGCCTAGAAGGTTTAGAGGTTTCTTCATGCTTAGGAAACCTCTAACTATGCTTAAAACTAGCATACATCCTGTTTAGGTACAATACATGTTTAACTAAGTCAATTATGAGCAATGAGTCTAGCTAAACAAAACATTAAGACCTTAAACTCTTTCTAAGCTCTTCATTTAGCCTTAAGAAGGATGCTTGCACATGGGGGAGAGAGGAAAAGGTTGCTGGGAACATGCACTTTACAGCTAGCAAATAGGAGCATTCTTGCCTTTCCTTCCTTATTTCTCATTGGATCTTCATTTGGCTAGGCTGAAAAGGCTTATGATTATGCTTCAACGCCCTTTAAATACTAAATGATTCTTCTTGGACTAGATTGGATGGAAAAAAGAAGAGCATGTACCAAATGCACCAATCAGACTGTACTGGGCAGATTTCAAGCTATTTTTGGGCGCCACATTTCTCATGCAAAAAGTGAGCATGATTTGGATTTCCTTCCATGGGGCAAAACCTTAGGATGTCTACTGACTCCCCATAATGATAAATCATGTTTTTCACATCATTTGCCAGCCAAAAACTTAAGTTATACCAAACCGGGCAGAACTGGGTGTAGCCCAGCACGGTTTCCATAATGGCCTTGGTTCTTTAACATTTACCTAATTTAACTTGATTTTCTTGCTTGAAAAAAATGGATAACATCTTAAGAAACCTGAATATACAGAAATATTTTACTTAAACCCTAAGGAGGCCTAAGTAATTAAGAATACAAACAGAGTATGGGCAGGGACGAACTAGCAGTTTTGACCTTCAGAATTTTCTTTTGTATTTGAAGGACCAGGTAATGTCCAAATGGAATGATTCTTGATTCCATGGAAGGCTAACATCTTGGAGAACCTGAATATGTAAAACTTCAGGACATAAATATGACACTCACATTCTTTATTTTCCGTTAAGTTGAGTGTGTTGGGTTTTTACGTTATAAAATTATATTTTTAGCAACTATACGAGTTAAATTATTACTGATATCCTTATGTAAGCAATAATTTTATTAAAAATAATATTATTATTGCTAATATTATTGTTATTATTTGTTTTGAAAATTCTTCAATGATTTTACTAAGCGTTAGTTAGGATTATTAACGGGTACTAAATCAAGTAAGAACTCGAATACGATTAGCTTGTTAACCTTCGAATTAGTTTCAAGGTTTAATAAATCGAACATTGACATATTTAGGAACGAATAATCGATGAAGGTTCATATTATCGGTTCGAGTTTAAAATAAAAAGTACGAGATTGGACTAGCTATTTTAGTTGACAGAGCAATTGACCAATAAACAAAAAAAGGGGGAAATCAAAAGGGGGCCGAGGCCCCCTTCCTTCTTCAGCAGAAACACGAAAAGAGGGGCCGTCTTCTACCCAGGTCCCGGCAACCCCCCTACACGACCCAGCAGAGGGAGAGGAAGAGAGAGAGAGAGAGAGAGAGAGAGAGAGAGAGAGAGAGAGAGAAGGGAGAGGGGTGTGTCGCCGCCCCGCCGGTGCCGGTTGGTCACCATCGGCCCCTGCCGACTGTCCCACGTCCAATCGTCGAGAACAGAGAAAGAGAGACTGGGCGAGAGTACGAAGGAGCGAGATAAGGATTTGAGAGGCTAGGGTTTGAAACCCTATGCGCAATGCCACCGCGACTACCACCATCAACTGTTGAGCCTGCTTCCGATGACCACCAGAAAAGTAGCCCAGGAGCAACAGTAGCCATGGCAGTTGGCCAATAGTAAAAACAGGTGGTGTTCATGTGAGGTGGATCAGTTCAAAGGGGGGGCTCGAATAGCTTAACAACTTACCCAAAATCACCCATGAATCGGGTCCGAAGCTTGGAGTAAGGTGGATGTTTCTCGCCTCCTAAGTATTAGTAATTTTGAAAATGTTTTAGCCCTTAAGTTATGATGCATGCCAGTTTAGGATTCGTTAGATTAATTGAGATTATGCGTGTTCTATGAGATTATGCATGTTTTATTTCAGCTAAATTTAGTTTAAATCGATGTATGTTAAGTTTAGTTAGTTCATGCCTGAAACTGACTTCGAAATAACGTAACAATGCCTTGAATCGATATATGTTAGTTTAGTTAATTAATGCTTGAAAATAGCTTCGAATTGACATATGTTAGTTTAGTTAATCATGCTTATAAGTGGCTTTGAAATAACCTAAGAATGTTTCAGATCGATGCCCGTTAAATTAACTAATTCATCACTAAAAGTAGCTTCGAAACAACCCAGGAACGCTTCGAACCAATGCATGTCAAGTTAGTTGATTCAAGTTTAAGAACAACCTTTGATATGACATAAAAATGCCTTGAGGCGATGCATGCTAACATGGTTAATTTATGCCTAAAATGGCCTTGAAAACGACATTTTAACCTTGGTTAGTTAAAACAGATACGTAAGGCTTAATGCGACTAAGTTATGCTTTAAAAATGACACAAGTTGGGCATGCTTATTGCTTTCAATCGATGCTTGTTAGATCAGTTAATTCATGCTTGAAAGCAACATCAAAAAGAACTAAGAATACCTTGAATCGATGCCTATTAGGTTAGCTAAATCAAGTTTAGAAGTAGCTTCTAAAATGGCCTAAGCAAGTTTGAATCGGTGTTTGTTAAGTTAAGTGAAATTATGCTTTGAAAATGACATGAGTATGGCATGCTTATTTCCTAAATGTGAATTACGAATGTAGGCTAGCTTCATGCCTTGCTAGTTCATTTCAGTTCACCGAGTACTTTACTTAAGTTAAGGAAATGTATATATATGTTTATATATGCCGTAATATGCCGCCGGAAAAATACTGCTCGCCCGATAAGTTTATACATAGCTATTTCTTCTTGCCTATTATGATAATATGCTATGGTTATGGAATTGAAAATCTGAGTTGGTAGTCGGATGGCTTGAGAGGCTTATTCTGCTGAGTTGATTATGAAGTATTTGAATGTGTTACGTGCAAACTCCCTTTCCTTTTATGTTATTAAGTTTCATCTTGCGAGCAAGGATGTGTTTAAAAAAGGAACTTTTCACGGTTGTAACTAATAGTAGCCACAACTATTAGCAAACGATGGCCTATTTTAACTATATGAATATCCTTTTGGGAGTAAACTCGTTAGAACGGGGGAATCCCTAAGGAATTTGTATAAAAAGAGAGGCGTTGTATGAAAAAGGATCTTGCTGTGAGAGGCAGCAAACTTATTACCCATTATGGCCATACGCTTTAAATTGGCTAAGATATTGTGCTTAGGGACAATAAGATGGGAGTGAACCTACTTGAACGGGGCAATCCCTAGCCTAGGGAGTAATCTAAGTAGTGGCAAGCCCTGGAGACCCTGACGAGGGTTAAGGTCCAAAAGCTAGTTGCCATCCCGGGAGTAAGAGCTTAGCGTGAGCAATAATCTCACTAGGGGTTGAGAATAGATCTCACCCAATCAGTACATTATGATGACCTTATGCCCAGAGTATTTTTTCTTAATAAGTGAGAAAAGTAGTCAACAATTCGCCTTTTTAGGTATTTCAGAAAGAAAGTTTTTAAGGGTCATTACAGGACCAATGCGAAAGAGATTCTTTTAAGAATATAAGCCTCAAAGAGGCTAAGAAAAGAGCTTTATCAGCCTCAAGAGGCTAAGAAAAGAGTTTTAATGAGCCTAAGGAGGCTAAGTAAAGTGTTTTCAGAAAGAGAAAGAAGGATTTTTGTGCATATCATGTGATTAAGATTCTAAGTGCAGTATGAATGAAATTTCAAATACAGCATGGCCATATCCTTATAATGCATCGAGCATATGAGTTTGAATGTGCATGTTTAGCTAAAGAAAGCTCCTTGCATAATCTCTACTTCATGTGTTTAAGCATCTCGAATGACTGAATTAGATAGATAAAGCATAAATCACGAATGATATCACGTAACCTATGAAAAAAAGTTCTGTGCTTAGCCTTATTGCTTGTTTATATGTTTAACAGCTTGTTAGTAAAGGAATTTAGTCATTCAGAGACCTGAAAATGGGTTTGAGTGGTTAGAATGAGGTTTATGGATAGTGATCCTCCCTTGGGGACTATGATTGCCTAATATGATAGTAAAGTATGAATACGTGATATGTGACTGTTAAAGATACTACTGCCTGTAATGGTTTTGGTTTTAAGGAGTCGGGGAATACTCACTAAGCGCGTAGTTACTCATCCCATTACTCTTTCCCCTTTTTCCCCAAATTATCTTTTGGCAGGCAGAAGTTGATTCATTTATGTTGAAATGGAAGTTATCCTCGCTCAAAAAGGGGTTCATAGGTGCTCACAGTGGTGTAGTCTTACTGTTTGTTGATGTTATAGAATGTGTTCTTAATTGCAAATATATGTAAATGAGTATTCCAGTTCATATAGTATGTTCAATTCAGGAGTTGCTCTGTACGGTCATGTGAGCCAACCATCTAATTTGTCAGTCGTTTTTTTAGTTGAAGTTAGTTATATTTTTAGATGTAGATCCTAGCACTTCAGTTGTATGAACCATTGAGATGCATCTTCCATTTCTTCTTCATTAACAAATTATATTGTTTGAAGCGCTCCGAGTGAGTTGCTTATTTAGTTATAATCTCTAATGTGTAGCTATTGAGCTTATTTTAGAATTCTTTACGCTTCTGTTGATTGCAAGGGTTTATTGTGAGACTTTTAGCCTAGAAACGATTAGTTTTTAGGAGATACTCTGTTCGTTTCGCCACATAAATTAAGTAGGAAGTAAGAAAACATAACGTTCGTGACCCTAAGGGCTGGGAGTGTTACAAGATGGTATTAGAGCAAGGTCCTGCGATCATAGACTGTGACCTGAGTCTTACATTTCATTTAGTTATCTAGGAAAGCGTTCACAATAATGTGATATATGCTTGCTTTGGTGTGCAAATGTGAGTTTTATGAGAATGTTAGCACATTTAGCTAGTTAGGTGCGGCTTAAGTGAGCTCACTAATCAAGTGAATGAACGAATTGCTAAGAGTATAAGCCGAATAACCTGTAATCTCATGAATGAGTTAAGTGCTAGCTCAATCAAAGTTGTCTCGCTTATATACCTTGGTGATTTAAATCAAAATTTTCAAGTGCACTTGGTTTGAACTCAAACAATTGAGAATGTTTTAACCCCAAGCTCATTCTTGCCCCTTAAGTACAATTTGCTCCTTGGGCCCAATAATAGAGTAAGAAGACACACTCAATGGTTGGTAGGGAAAGAGCTAGAAGCAGCTAACCATCCTCCTATTAAAAACACGAGATCCAAAATAGATAAGCTATTTTTCATCCTTTGAAACTCAAGATTTTGAGATGTTAATGCCGTTTTAACTGTCGAGTCAAGTTTGCCTTGCACCGAAGGATTAGCTTTTGGTTAGTGATGATGAGGGAGTTTAGATTCACAAATACGTGCCCTTATGTGTATCAGAATGTTGCTTATAAATGTGTACGTGCTAAGATGTCTACATCAATGGAGTCGTGTGTAATGGATTAGGAAAGGAATGGTTGGAGATTAGTCGCTATGATTAATAATCCTACTAAATGATACCTTCCATTTTCGAATTGTGAATTCCCTAAGTATATTAGGGGCTACTTTTGTATGCATGCTTGAAAGACTAAATGCTAGTGGTGGGACCTCGTCAAACATTGCATAAGTGTATCTATCATTCTCCTCCATTGCCGTTATTACCTAAACAATGCATTACTTGCTTTCTATTATGAGAATTGTCATTCGGGAATGGGGTGACAATGTTTTGGTTAGAATGAACCCTGATACACCTAGAAAGCGCAAGGGAGAAAGAACCTAGCAGACTTTAGAATTGTACATAATAGATGATCCCTACTAAGGTAAGAAACCTACAATAAGACTCCTATGATCACCTGTAGGATAGCTATACCTCATAAGACCTTAATGTGTACCTATAAGGCCATTAATGTCAACCATACTCAAACAATCCTAACCGCTGGATGCCAATCTTTCCTAAATTAGATGGGGTTTAGGGCATGCAGTTAACCATAAGTTGCAAAGGGGGACTACACGCATATATACACATCAAGGTGTTCTTTCTATGTGACAACCCCATGGGTCCGCATGTCTTAAAGATTTATTATGGTGTTATGTGCTGTGTGAGACCATAAGAGTATCTATAGATGGGATTGTTGTATGAGGCCATCGATGTGTTTGTTATCAAATGCCAACAAAATGCATTTCAGCAATCGCTTGGATTGAATTTAATTAAACATGTAACTGTATTAGTTAGGGCCATTTGAAATTATGCAATTAGTTTTACAACATGACTCTTGGATCATCATTTACAGCCCGTCAATACTATTTTCTCGTGTTATAGTTGGATTAGTTGAACCCGATGTATGTAATGCATAGCTAGATGACAATAGAGCTACATTTACATGAATCACGTCTATAGACATATACATCTCATGTGTAAGAAAGTAGCATCGTAGAGCATTCAGGTCATGTCATCATATACATAAACACTTATATCTATTATGCGCGGTCATCAATGCACTATAGAAATTGGGTCATGACTAGTTATGTATTTTATGTAGAAGTTGTTGCACTTCTAGCGACTTGAGTCTGGTCTGGTATGTAACTTGATTATCCAGATGAATTACGTTTCGTAATACACGGCATAACATGACCTCTGACTTGTTGTTTGCATTCCGTGAATTCTATGATTCCATGTAATAGCTAAATAACTGCATACACATATATTTGAAGCATAGTAAGGTGACCCTAGAAACCTGCATTCACGTATCCTTGCCCTTATACGTTTAATCAGAGTAACGCAACGGAGGCGTGTAGGCCTATAACCCACAGGCCCCAGGATTCGTCTAGGGGCATAACCATTCATCTATATAAATCTATGACTTAAGAGACAATCAGTCCCAAATAAGGACCTTAGGAAAAGCCTCCCCACCATCAAAATCATCGACTTACATTCTTACATTAGCACCTTCTTCCCAAGTTGTTCTCATCGACATGATTATGCTAGTTCATGTCAATCATGATTCCGAATTTTCAGTCCTCTATTATTAACCCTATCTGATGTCAGTGTGGTCTCGAGTGCTACTTCAAGTTCCATCATTGTTAATATGGTGTAATTTGATGTCTCTACTACCTTAGAGTGATGTGGTAACTTTCCAGTTAATGATTTAACCTTTGATTGATTTAACACCTTCATGTTTTGAAATGAAGCTAATTAAGTTGAACCCCCCTTCATATGACCTTGACATGTCCTGTCTAAGCTACCCTGAATGTAAGGCCTAAAGGTTAGTTGTGATTGATGTATAAACATAGGAATATCAGTTCTACATGCTTTCCTTTTGTAAATTGCTTGCTATATGCATATTAGATGGTATCATGTTACTTACAATTCCTCGGCTTGAGAATGCTGAATTGCTAATACTATGTGATATTGTTATGCTTAAGTGATGCTACGTGGTGCTATGTGATGTTTTTATTACTCTAATGTGCTATAAGAATCTCCATGTCAATCATTGTGATCCCAAAAGTGACCTGAATTCATGTTTTAGAATAAGACTACTAGCACATGACCTTGAGATGTCGTTGTCCTAATTGTCATACCTTTAGACGCCCACTTATAGGTGCATATGCATAGAGTTGTTGCTTGCCATGCGAACTGAGTCTAGATAATTGAAAGTGTATGTTCGTTTTCAAAACAAGCTCGATATGGTTTTCATGCCAATTCATTTCCCCTCTTCGATGCGATTTGCCATCAGTGCCTAAATAGAGTGAGTAGACACATGAAGAGGATTGGCAAGGAGAGACAGGATACCATAAGCCGCATTTTCGATTTAAATTAATTGTCAAACAAGCCTTTGGATTTTAGTGTGAGTTATGTAGATTGTGTCATTTGTGTGCACATCTCAGGTATGACTAATCATAGTTTGGGAATTTCGGGGACGAAATTGTTTTAAGGGGGAAAAAATGTAACACCCGCATTCTTTATTTTTCGTTAAGTTGAGTGTGTTGGCTTTTTATATTATAAAATCATATTTTTAGAAACTATACGGGTTAAAGTATTATTGACGTGCTTATGTGAGCAATAATTTTATTAAAAAGAATATTATTGTTGCTAATATTATTGTTATTATTAGTTTTGAAAATTCTTCAATGATTTTCATTAAGTGTTAGTAAGGATTATTAACGGGTACTAAATTGACCAGGAACCCAAGCAACATTAGCTTGTTAATCTTCAAATTAGTTTCGAGGTTTAATAAATCAAACCTCGACGTATTTGGGAACGAATTAGCGATGAAGGGTCGTATTATCAATTTGGGTTTAGAATAAGGGTACGAGATTGGACTAACTATTTTAGTTGACAGAGCAATTAACTAATAAACAAAAAAATAGGGGAAATCAAAAGGGGGCCGAGGCCCCCCTCCTTCTTCAGCAGAAACATGAAAAGAGGAGGCGTCTTCTACCCAGGTCCCCGCAACCTCCTTCACGACCCAGCAGGGAGAGGGGAAGAGAGAGAGAGAGAGAGAGAGAGAGAGAGAGAGAGAGAGAAGGGGGAGGGGTGCGTTGCTGCCCTGCTGGCGCTGGTCGGCCACCATCGGCCCCTGCCGGCCATCCCACGCCCAATCGTCGAGAACAGAGAGAGAAACTGAGCGAGAGTGCATAGGAGCGAGATAAGGATTTAAGAGGCTAGGGTTTGAAACCCTATGCGCAACACCACTGCGACTACCACCATCAACGGTTGAGCCTGGTTCCGACGACCACCTGAAAAGCAGCCCAAGAGCAGCAGTAGCCATGGCAGTTGGGCAACAGTAAAAATGGGTGGTGTTCATGTGAAGTGGGTCAGTTCAAGGAGGCCTCGAATAGCTCAACAACTTACCCAAAATCACCCATAAATTGGGTCCTAAGCTTGGAGCAAGGTGGGTGTTTCTCACCTCCTAAGTATTATTAATTTTGAAAATATTTTAGCCCTTAAGTTGTGATGCATGTCAATTTAGGATTAGTTAGACTAATTGAGATTATGCATGTTCTGTGAGATTATGCATGTTTTATTTTAGCTGAGTTTAATTTAAATTGATGTATATTAAGTTTAGTTGGTTCATGCCTGAAAGTGGCTTCGAAATAACCTAACAATGCTTTGAATCGATATATGTTAGTTTAGTTAATTAATGCTTGAAAATGACTTCGAATTGGTATATGTTAGTTTAGTTAATCCATGCTTATAAGTGGCTTTGAAATAACCTAAGAACGTTTTGAATCGATGCTCGTTAAAATAACTAATTCATGATTGAAAGTAGCTTTGAAACAACCCAAGAACGTTTCGAAATGAAGCTTGTCAAGTTAGTTGATTCAAGTTTGAGAATGGCCTTTGAAATGACGTAAGAATGCCTTAAGTTGATGCATGCTAATATGGTTAATTCATGCCTAAAATGGCCTTGAAAATGACATAGTAACCTTAGTTAGTTAAAACAGATACGTAAGCCTTAAGGCAACTAAGTTATGCTTTAACAATGACATGAATTAGGCATGCTTATTGCTTTGAATCGATGCTTGTTAGATCAGTTAATTTGTGCTTGAAAGGAACTTTGAAAAGAGCTAAGAATGCCTTGAATCGATGCCTGTTAAGTTAGCTAAATCATGTTTAGAAGTAGCTTCTGAAACGGCCTAAGCAAGTTTAAATCAATGCTCTTAAGTTAAGTGGAATTATGCTTTGAAAATTACATGAGTATGGCATGCTTATTTCCTAAATGTGAATTATGAATGTAAGCTAGCTTCATGCCTTGCTAGTTCATTTCAGTTCCTCGAGTACTTTATTTAAGCTAAGGAAATGTGTGTATTTGTTTATATATGCCGTAATGTGCCGTTGGAAGGATGCTGCTCGCTCGGTGAGTTCATACGTATCTATTTTATCTTGACTATTATGATAATAAGCTATGGTTATAGAATTGAAAATCGAGTTGGTAGTCAGATGGCTTGAGGATGAACTGATGAGGATTTTAAGGTTCTTTGTGGTCGGTGTTGTGTGAGAAGGGAGCCTCGATTGTGATTGACTGCAATTGTGTCGATTGCGAGGCCATGTGTGGCTTATTCTGCTGAATTGATTACGAAGTGTTTGAATGTGTTACGTGCAAACTCCCTGTCCTTTTATGTCATTAAGTTTCATCCTACGAGTGAGGGTGAGTTTGAAAAAGGAAGTGTTGATGGTTATAACTAATAGCAGTCATAACTATTAGCAAACAATGGTCTATTTTAACTATACGAATACAGCTTTGGGAGTGAACCTGCTAGCATGGGGTAATCCCTAAGGAATTTAAATAAAAAGAGTGTGCATTGTATAAAAAAGAATTTCGCTATGAGAGGCAGCAAACTTATTAGCCGTTATGGCCATATGCTTTAAATTGGCTAAGATATTGTACTTAGGGATAATAAGGTGGGAGTGAACCTGCTTGAACGGGAGAATCCTTAGTCTAGGGACGCAGTAGTGGGAAGCCTTATAGACCCTGACGAGAGTTAAGGTACAAAAGTTAGTTGCCATCTAGGGAGTAAGAGCTTAGCGTGAGTAATAGTCTTACTAGGGGTAGAGAATAGATTTCACCCAATCAGCACATTATGATGATCTTATGCCCAGAGTATTTTCCTGATAAGTAAAAAAGCAATCGGCATTTCGCCTTTTTAAGTATTTCTGACAGAAAGTTTTTAAGGGTCATTATAGGACTAATACAAAAGAGATTCTTTTAAGAATATGAGCCTCAATGAGTCTAAGAAAAGAGTTTTATGAGCCTAAAGTTTTTATGAGCCTAAAGAGGGTAAGTAAAGTGTTTTCAGAAAAAGAAAGAAGGATTTTTGTGCATATCATGTGATTAAGATTCTTAGTGTAGTATGAATGAAATTTCAAGTACAGCATTGCCATATGCTTGTAATGCATCGAGCATATAAGTTTGAATGTGCTTGTTTAGCTAAAGAATGCTCCTTGCATAATCTCTACTTCATGTGTTTAAGCATTTCGTATGAGTGAATTAGATAGATAAAGCATAAATCACAAATTAAATCACATAACCTATGAAAGAAAGTTCTGTGCTTAGCCTTGTTGCTTGCTTATGTGTTTCATTGCTTGTTGGTAAAGGAATTTAGTCATTCAAGGACCTGGAAATAGGTTTGAGTGGTTAGAATGAGGTTTATCGATAGTGATCCTTCCTTAGGGACTATGATTGCCTAATATGATAGTAAAGTGTGAATACGTGATATGTGACTATTAAAGGTATTACTGCCTGCAATGGTTTTGGTTTTAAGGAGCCCAGGAATACTCATTGAGCGTGTAGTTGCTCAACCCATTACTCTTTCCCCTTTTTCCCAAGTTATTTTGTGGCAGGCAGAAGTGGATTCATTTATGTCGAAATGGAAGTTATCCTCGCTCAAAAGGGGGTTCATAAGTGCTCACAGTGGAGTACTCTTACCGTTTGTTGATGTTATAGAATGTGTTCTTACTTGCAAATATATGAAATAAGTATTCTAGTTCATGTAGTGTATTCGATTCAGGAGTTGTTCCACATGGCCATGTGAGCCAATCGTCTAATTTATCATTCGTCTTTTTAGCTGAAGTTAGTTACGTTTTCGGATGTAACTCCCAGTGGTTCGGTTGTATGAACCATTGAGATGTATAGTCCATTTCTTCTTCATTAATGAATTATATTGTTTGATGCACTACGAGCGAGTTGCTCATTGAGTTATGATCTCCGGCATGTAGCCGTTGGGCTTATTTTAGAATTCTTTACGCTTCTGTTGATTGCAAGCGTTTATTGTAAGGCTTTTAGCCTAGAAACAGTTAGTTTTTAGGGGAGATTCTGTCCGTTTCACCCCAAAAATTAAGTAGAAAGTAAGGAAACGTAACACTCCTAGCTTTAGGGGCTGGGGGTGTTACAATAAACCTCAAGGAGGCCTAAGTAATTTGATCCCCAAAACCAGGCTACTGCACTGTTTTGAACTTGTGACCTGTTGTTTGTGTTTCTTAGAAAAATATAGCTCTTTTCTTGTACTTCAGCTGCTCAATGTGATTTATCTGAGCTTATTTGAATGCCTTAAACATACTTCCATGAATGGTCTCCATCATCATCCTCTTGTTGAAGAAAATTTGTCCTTAAATTTTCTAGATATTCACAGTCCAAGTGAGAACTTAACTCCTCTAGGCTAAAATATAATCAACCCCTCAAACAAGACTTTTTTGATCTTAAAGGCTTTGTACTCATCTTAAACACCAGGAATCCATTCCTTTTTTGATCTCAAAGGGGTTTGGAGTAATGGTTCTTGAAAAGTAAGAAAAAGGCTTAAATGTTGATGGTTCTTTTATGGTTTGCTTTCATAGAGTTTAGAAGGGGAAAAAGTGCTAAGGTGTTCTCATTTTCTCCACTTATAGTCAATGAACATACCTTGATGTTCTTGTTTTGTTCATCCTTATCATCATGAAAACCACTCCAAACCTTCTCTAAAGAAGCATTTCTCCTTCATTAACTCTTTCCTCAACTTCTTCTAGAGTTTTCTCTTGATTCTCCTCAAGATGAGCTCGCTTTTTCTCCTCATTCTCTTCCTCCTTTACTTCTTCGCATTCAGCTAGTATAATGATCCTATGGTTTGTATAATCCAAAGCTAGGTGCCCAAATCCTTGACACTAAAAACACCAACTAGTGCCAAAAGAAAGTTGGTTTAGATCTGATTGATCGAGTTAGACTTTGCTATGGAGTTTGATTCTTTTATGGGTTGGGGGAATGGGTGCAAGTGGGTTTAGGGAGAAAGGTGGGGCTCCCCTTGTAAAAGGGTTTGTTTTGAAGTAGGGGCTTTGGAAACTCACACTTAAAGGGCCTTGATTTTCTTTGTTGCTCAACTTTATGAGCAAGGATGCAAACTTCATCAAAAGTAGCATATTGCTTTAATTCCACCATATTAGCATACTTAGGTTCAAGGCGTCCTAGGTAGCTTACTATGGTTTGCTCTTCTGGTTCTTGAATATCACACTTGATTAAGAGTTTTTCAAACCCACGTGTGTATTCTTCAACATTGAGGCTGCCTTGGGCTAGGTTGCGGAGTTGAGAATAGCTATCTTGGATGTAAGTTGGGGGCAAAAACTGTGACTTGAGCTTCGCTTTCATCTTTCCCCAAGTACTGATTTTTCTCTTTCGGTTTCTCACTTACTTGGCACAAAGATTAGTCCACCATAATGAGGCATACTTTCTAAGCTTAAGAGCAACCAACTTAACTTTCTTATCTTCAAGAACATCCCTGTACTCAAAGATATGCTCCACCGTGTGTTACCATTCTAGGAATTCATCTAGATTAAGTTTAGCTTTAAATTCTGGAATCTTAACTCTAAAGTCATTAGAGTTTATGGGCTGCTTTGTTCTGTTCTTGTACTCCTTAGGGGCTCCTTCTCATTAGAAGAACTCAAAGAATTGCTTGCTGCCTTATCTTCATCTCTACAGACAGAACCAAATGGGCTAGTAAACACCTTTTGCTTTTGCTTCATTAATTCGCCCATTTGCCATCTCAAGTACTCATTTTGAGCTTTGATTTCTTGATTAGACTCTTGGAGCTGCTAGTTAGAAGTAAAAATTGCTTGATTGTTCTTTATTACAACTTTAAATTTTTTTTCCAAAGTCGTACTTGTGCCCATAGTGAATTCTGGTTATGTTTGGATAGATTTGGTGATGCGTTTATGGGATTGTGTCTAGGGGCTAATTTTGGACGTGGGAGCTGGTTTCAACGCCAAGAAGAAGCTTAGCTCTTGATGTATTCATGCACCACTCAACTCACACCGAAAAGAATCCAAAGTTTAGCTAAAATTGCAAATTGAATTTTAGCTTGGGTTTAGAGAATATCCAAATGCAATGTAAGGATAAAATGAATCTGACCTATTCTTAGATATAGAAATCACCATTAAAAATAAGCTTAGGCCCTTAACCTTGATTCAAATACAGAAACACTACCTAAACAAAAGTTAAGACTCACTTGAACACCACCTGACTCGGCTTAAACTAGGATAAGCAAGTAAAGTGTTTTAACGAACTCAAAGGACAAAGGTCAACTTTCTTTTACTCTATACTCAAATCTGATTTGTAAAATGAGCTACATGCCAACCTATACACATCCATGCTTACTGCCTAAAAGGTTTAGAGGTTTCTTTATGCTTAGGAAACCTCTAACTATACTTAAAACTAGCATACATTCTATTTAGGTACAATGCATATTTAGCTGAGTTAATTACAAGAAATGAGTCTAGTTAAACAAATGATTAAAACCTTAAAATCTTCCTAAAGTCTTCATTTAGCCTTAAGAAGGATGCTTGCACATGGAGGAGAGAGGAAAAGGTTGCTGGGAACATGCACTTTATGGCTAGCAAATCTGAACATTCTTGCCTTTCCTTCCTTATTTCTCATTGGATCTTCATTTGGCTAGGCTGAAAAGGCTTATGATTATGCTCCAACTCCCTTTAAATACCAAATGATGCTGCTTGGACTAGATTGGATGGCAAAAAGAGGGGCAAGCACCAAATGCGCTGATCGGACTGTACCGGGTAGATTTCAGGCCGTTTTTGGGCACCACGTTTCTCATGCAAAAAGTGAGCATGATTTGGATTTCCTTCCATGGGGGGAAACCTTAGGATGTCTACTAACTCCCCATAATGATAAATCATGTTTATCACATCATTTTCTAGCCAAAAACCTCAGCTATACCTAATGGGGCAGAACTAGGTATAGTCCAGCACGGTTTGCACAATGGCCTTGGTTCTTCAATATTTACTTGATTTAATATGATTTTATTTCTTGGAAAAAATATCTAACATATTAGGGAACTTGAATATGCAAAAATATTTGACTTAAACCTTAAGAAGGCCTAAGTAATTAAAAACACAGGACCAGGTATGCGCAGGGACAAACTGCCAGTTTTGACCTTCAGACTTTTCTTTTGGATTCGAAGAACCACTGATCTCCAAGTGGAGTGATTCTTGATTTTGTGGAAAGCTAACATCTTAAGGAACCCAAATATGCAAAAATTTAGGACATAAACCCTAGGGAGGCCTAAGTAATTTAATTCCCAAAACCGGGCTGATGTACTATTTTGAACCCCACTCCTGCTGTTTGTGTTTCTTAGAAAAATGTAGGTCTTTTCTTGGACTTTGGCTGCTAAATGTTATCTGAGCTTATTTGAATGCCTTAAACATACTTCCTTGAGGGATCTCCATCAGTCATTCTCATTGATTCGATGCTAATGGATATGTTTTCTTTTTGTGCTGTTGTGGTTGTTCTCCCTCAAGAGGTGATCACTAAGGTCGCTAACCTTTGTGCAAATTACCTTTGGGGGAATACTGATAGCTGCAAAGGGTTCCACTTGTATCTTTGCTGAAAACATGTCTTCCTAAGAAGCATAGGTTGTCGGACTTAAGAATATGGGCAAGTGGAATGATACTTGTATTGCCAGGCTTGCATCGGTTGTGGCAACAAAGAAAAGCAACTTATGGGTGGATTTGAAAGGTACCTGGGAAATAAACAATGGTGGAGCTTCTTACCTTCTAATGATATTTGTTGGCATTTCAGGAGGATATGCTATGTGAAAGAAGTATTTAATAGAGATGCACTCTAAATGGGCATTAGATATGGGCCTTTACAGATAGAGTATCAAGGAAGGGTATAAAAAAACTGGCACCTCAATCCTTAAAGAAGTCTGTTTAGACCGAAATAATTTAGTCTAGGTTAAACTTACCAAAACATGCGTTCATAGCATGGATTTTGCTAAATTATACGCTGGTTTTCAAGGCTAAATTTACAAAGAATTCCCCTCATATCAAGACAACATGTAGCCTATGTAATGCCAAAGATGAAACCATTGGCGATCTTTTTTGCACTTGTAGTTTCGTAATTGAGTTGTCAAAGATACTGAGAATTGTCTAGGAATTAGAGTGCAGGGTCATACTATTTAGCATAAGGCCAATAGATTATAATATCTCAAACTTAGCGGAAGGGAGAAGGAGTTGGCCTACCTAGGGTTCTTAACAATAGCTTATAGCATATGGAATGTAAGAAACCACCTGATGTTCAAACACTAGAAATCAGACTGGCATACTGTAGTGAAAGGAATCAATGAGTAAACTATACATAGAGTTCTGATCTTTGGTTGCAACTGACCAGCATATAGGAAGTGTATAGATACTATTTTAAAGTGATTGGAGGTTTTAGGGAAATGTCTAAAGAGCTCAATAGGGTGTAAACCCCTAGTTAGGGGGAGTTGATGATGTGCTAACGAAGATCGATACCTTTTTACCGAAAAAAAAGAAGTGCTATTTGATTTTACTATTAGGGGATAAGGTTTTATATAGCACATAAAATCCAGGGCTCGTATTATTGTGCATGGTCATATGGCTAGACCATGCTAAGATCCTAGAAGAACAACACCATTGGTAGCAAGTAAGGAGGCTTAACCCGTGCTACACTAATGTCCTCATTTCCTTCTTGTTTCATTTGCTATTTTTATAGATTGTTAACTTGGCCATATTTCAGGGTTATCCCAGTTGTCCTTCGACATTAGCCAAGGTTATTATGCCTAACTTTCCACACATTTTGCACCCATTAGAGGATCATCTTTGTTACATACAAAACAAATGAAATGCTGCTAAATTGCCTAAATTAATAATTATCACGAGCTAAAATCTAGGTGGAATAGGGTGTAAAACTAAAACATATGAGGCCCTAACATGTAACTCCTAGATCACACACACTCTAATGGGTACTCCACTCCTTTCTCATGGCTATACAAAGAATTAAAATGTTAAGTCAATTAAGTACAAAGGTTACATGCTTTATCTCAATATGCTTTCCTTGCTCAAGTGTGGTAACCATCTAGCTTATATAATTCCTCTATTTAGATCTTCCTTGTAACTATTTTACCGTTGGATGTTCGTAATATAGTTGTTATGCATATTTCAATGTTGGTCCTTGATCTTGAAATATAAAGGATGAAAGACACAAAGGTACCCTAAGTTTTGTGTAAACAACAAAAAGAATCCTCAGTTTTTAAAAATAACTGCAAGGTACCTCAACTTTTGAGAAAGCCAATAAAAAGCACCCAATTGACTATTTACCTATATTGCATAAGCGCTCTAATCATTTGTATTTGTAAATCTACCCTCAATCCTTAAAAACTTACTTTTGAAAAATCAAAATTTGTGTATGTGGTTTTCTACTCATTAGTACTGCTCGAAGTCCTCTTTAATTTGGTATTAGAGCCATGTGACCAAAAATAATTAGGATTACCAATCTAACTAATGCTTGATTAAGCTAATTAACTGTGATTAATGCTTTAATCATCACCTACTTGCCTGGTCTGAATTATTCAGACATTGTTCACTCACCGAAAGGAATTTTTTTCAGTAGCACCTCAATTAAATTATATCACTAATATAGTTTTAAAATTAAAAGCAGAATTAGCTAAAATTAAGATTCAAGTTAAGGAGCTTAAAATGCAATTATCTGTATTCATCTCCCTCTAGTTAACAAAATTAGGCATAGTGAAAAATCTACCTCAAGTATTAGTACTTCATTTCAGTATAAATAGCATTTGCAAAGCCCAAAAAAACAAACATCCATTTTCTTTGCATGATGTAAAAACCCAAAAAGAAGTAGGAGAAAAATTAGCTAAAAATCATCTAAAAAGGTAGAAAAAGAAGAAGAGGATGGAGTACAAGTAATATGCTCTTGATGAACTACAAAATATGTTCGAGAAAGAACAAAATCCAGGAAAATTAAACAAGATAATGAGCATAATTAGTGATAAATATGGCATGTTGTCTGATGATAATGAGGAGACCAATAATGTCCAAATAGAAGAAGAAATATATCGACAGTTGCATCTGATTAAATTAGAAGATCTTAATGTGTTACCATTAAAAGAAGTTAGAAGAAAAACTTGATAACAAAATATGGTAAAATGATTGTTGCAGATGAGATCAATGAGATTGAAGAAGAACTCAACTTAGGGGAAGTAGAGACCAACTTAGTTAACAATGTTATCCCTAAGACTGAAGAATTTAGCTAGCCTTCTAGAAAAAATACTCATTTTATAAGACCTAGATACATTCCAGCAGGACGTACAACTAATTTTTCTTTTGGTTTTATCCCAAGGAAAAATACAACCTTTGCAGAAATTGGCCTCACCTTGATCAGTCAAATGAGATACATCTTAGAGAGAGATGGAGCTTGTAACAAAGCAGAAATATTTGAACATTGAAAAAGAGGTATGAATAGTATCTTAAACCTAAATACTACATGGACTGCTGTAAATTTCCTAAACTACATCGAACATAGTTTTTCTAGCACAGCAGCTGACTGGTACGACTCATTAAATGAAGGTGGTAAAAATAAATTAAGAATGATAGAAACACCAGCTATAATGTTCAAAAATCTATGTAAGGAAATCTAAACTAAGTTTATATGAGCTAAACTTAATTCAGAAGAAAAAGCGAGAGAATGGCAAAGAAAGATTAATAATATAGAATTATGGAATATGAGATATCTGAAAAATTATATTACTGAATTTAGTCAATATTATTATAAAATTAGGTATAATGAAACTAATTTTGGTATGTTCTATGGTAAATTATCATATCCTATAAATCCCAGAGTTAATGAAAAATACATTGCATGGCTTGAAAGAGTAGATGTCATGATATCCTTTGATCAAGAATCTCTTATTTAAGAAAATGGGCCAATGATCAACGTCTTGATCTCTAAAAGCGAAAGAAAATTAAGAAGTAATTCATAACTTGCTAGAATTCGCCTCACTAATGGGAAAAAGAACCTAAAAAAAAAAGAAAAAGGAAATTTTACATGAAAAAAAGATTTAAGAAGCAAAGGGATGAGAAATATACAAGAAATATTATAACAAACTAAGCCCTCAAAAACGCAGATTTTTTAGGAAGTTTACTGTCATGCAGGGAAAAACAACTGTAAATGCTGGACATGCGAAAAAGTAGGACCTTATAGTAATGAATGCAAAAATAGAAAGAATAATAAGGTTATTAAAATCCTGGATAGCCTAGATTATGTTGTGCTCAGTGAGGATGAGGCATTAGACGTAGCCCTAAATAACAACAAAGGGATTGTTGAAATTATACTGGACAATGAATATGAACAATGTGATTATGAAAAAACTAGTCATATGATAGAAAGTAGCTTGATTAGGCCTGGCAATCTTCAAGGAGAAGAGTTTGTTGTAGACCACGATGACGAAGAAGTCAAAGGAGATTAGGTTCTTTCCGTAATTCAGAAAGACATGATGTATAAAAAATCTATTTTTCAATTAAAAAGTAAGTATGTATGTGAGATGATGGAAGAAGATCAAAGATTGTAAGTATGAAGTGGAGGAAGTTAATCTCACTAATTGGGAAAAGATTCTTAAGCATAATAAATATAGAAAATATAGGTATATCTGCATGTTGGAAGTATCCAAGTTCAAATCACTCCATTACAATATTATGGCAAAGATATTGATCTTTATGCCCTGCTCTGTGATATAAGGCACACCAAATTTAATAATCAAATTATTACAGGAATTAAAACTAACTTATGTAATGGATCGGTAGGATTCAATTATCGACCTGAATATTAGGTGAGTCTAAAAGATGAATTTGCTAAAAACTTTCTATCCATTAAGGTAAAAACAGTTGGATGGATATGAAAAGAGGAGGATACCCATTAAGAATATTTTGAAAAATTATCTACAAATTAGATAATACCATAGATCCAAAAACTAAGGTGACTATGATAGAGGTAGAAAATTTTAAAAGTCCTACCCCTATGGAAAAGATCTAGAGGATTAAATCCAATCCACAGGAGATAAAGATTGATTGTTTATGGACATCTAGCTTTGCTAATCCTACAAAGATCAATAAGAAAAATGTGATAAAGATTGATGACAATGGTAAAATTGCCATTAAACCCCAATTATTAAGAAGCATGAGTAAAAGATTAGAATGGATAGAAGGATCTTCATTAGCTAAAGAAGATGTTAAAGAAGATGATATAATTAACATAACCAGTGAAATGAGTAGAATGAGTTTTAAACCCGTAAGATACAGTGTAGACCGAAGTATGAGTATGGATAGAAAGGTTGTTGGGTCCAAAACAAGAACAGCTAGTGAACCAATCTATGAAGATAAATTAGTGGAAAACATGACCATGGAGATTTGCTATGAGTCTACAAATACAAATTCTAATAGTGTCTATATCCCGATAAAGGTCTATTTAGAGGGATACAATAGATATGAATTATGCACCTATATAGACGGTAGTTTTTCTGCATGTTTTGAAAAAAGATCATTATTTATAGAATTTATAGAATTTATAGAATTTATGAGCTATAATAAGGCAATAGAAGGTAATAATTTTCAAAGATTATATTCTCCATGCACATAGACAATAAATCAGATAATATTTAGAATAAATGGTCAATCAGCTCCTATTGAAAAATTAAGCAAGGCCTACACGCATCAGAAAATTGAGTTTACATGCAGCCAGCGTGGTGAGTAGGTAATGCATGCACAACATGAGTTAGCATTGACAATCTCATTGCTTGAGCTATCTATTAAAGGGCAAATTACTGAACAACACGAGCAATTATAAAAAGAACTCTACTCTAACAATCCACTAAAATTTTGTGATAAAAATAGAACATTTGGTAAAATCACTTTATTAAATCCCAATACTATTATTTGAGTTAAACAAATGGTGTATACACACTAGGATATCCAGGAATTTGATAAACAAATGGAAGAACTTCTAGATAAATAATTAATTAAGATTAGTAAGGGTCCTCATTCTAGTCCTACTTTCATTGTGAGAAATCACGTAGAAGAAAAAAGAAGAAAAGCAAGAATGCCGGTCGATTACAAAAAAACTTAATGATAATACTGTCTGTGATGGTCATTATATTCCTAACAAAATATTTCTTTTCAATCAAATTCAAAAAGCCTCTGGGTTTTCAACAATGGGTTGCTGAAGTGGATATTGGCAGATAAAAATGGATGAGGAAAATATTCTGTTAATTGCATTTAGTGCCCCTCAAGGACATTATAAATGGATAGTAATGCCATTTGACCTAAAGAATACACCCCAAATATTCCAAAGAAGAATGGATAACATCTTTAAGGACCTTAATCACTGTTGTTTAGTTTACATTGATGATATCCTTGTCTTTTCCAAAACCATAGAACAACACAAAGATGATGTCTTAGCTATCACCCAAAGATGCATTGATCATGGTATTATACTTGGTAAGAACAATTGCATTTAAGTTGAATAAGAAATTGAGTTTTTAGGTCTAAAGATACAGCTGGACAAATCATTCCACAAAAATATATTCCAGAAAAAATAAAATTTTTTTTGAAAAGATGAAGATAGTAAACAGCTAGAAAGGTTTCCTAGATGCCTTACCTATGCTTCAGATTCCATTAAAAATTTAGTTAAACTGAGAAAGCCATTGCAGCAGAAACTAATACACAAGTAAGTTGGACATGGACCACTAACGATATACTGATTGTTCAAAATCTAAAAAAGATGTGTAAAAATCTTCCGTTCTTAATTTGCCTAATGAAGGAGATGTTTTAGTTCTTGAGACAAATGCCAGCAATGAGCACTGGAATGTGTTACTCAAAATCAAAGAAAGAAAAAAACTCAACAAATATTACAGTGGAAGATTTAATAAGGCGGAATGCAACTATCCCATGATGGAAAAAGAATCCTTGTAGTCATAAGTGGAATTAAAAAGCTCTTAATCTTTTTAGTCCCCAAATCTTTTCTTATTCAAAATGATTGTAAAGGAAAACTTGGTTTGGTGAAAAAGAATTTACCAAATATGCAAGTATAAGAGTGACTCCTGCATTAGCAATTATGATTTAGTCAGTTTTCTTTCTCTATTGAACATATACAGGGATCGAAGAATTTTCTAACAGATAGTTGAACTCGTAAAGTTGTCAATGGTGATCATCAGGGCAGAACTCCTGTCAGAAAAGGAGCAAATCTATATTGAAATGCCATTACTACTAGAACGGGTTTGTTCATCTAGTAAAATCCTCATCAATAATTTGGAATTTCATGCAAAAAGTAGATCACGTTTGGGTCCGCTATTTTCTCCTATCTAATAGCCCAAATATTCTCCTACCTAAGAAAAAAATAAGTTTTTATGTTCATGAAAAATGGTTCAATGAGTGGTATGTAGCCTGCATCGACTATTATCATAAATATTCCTATTACATTTGGGAGTCTTGGAGTACAACGATCTACTTTCACGATAAGTCTAAAACTAGTGGTGTTAGTTTCCCAGCAAATTCAATTTCTCCAAATGATACTGTCATTAAAGCCTGGGAGTATGGGATGGTACTTTACTTTATGAAATTTCTAGATCCAAATTACTCATCTTTCTCAAAATTAACTAAGTTTCAACAATGTATGCTCAGAAGGATCGATTCGACTCTTACATCCCTAGATGCTCCAACAAAAATCCCAAATAATAGATGTGTATATGTGGAGCTACATTGTACACTAATTGATTATGAAAATAAAAAAGCTAAGCCAGCTCATTATCTCATTCAGATAGTTGATTTCGATGACCTCAATGATCAACGACAAGAATGGAGTCCAGGAAGGCGAGAATTAGTTACTAATCCTGCTTTGGCAAGAGCCAACAAGTTTTATAAAAGTTAGGGATTAATTGAACGAGGAAAAACACTAATGCATTATGAAAACACTAATTTCGCTTATCACAATGAGTTTAACGAATATATGAAGGTAGAGGGAGTGACTTCAGAAGATGTCTTTGTTTATCTCTTTGATGTTGGGGCTGGAAAATTCTTATCCCGAAAAGAAAAGCAATATCTTCTTAAATTATTTGAGAAATGGGATCCAGAGCAAGTTTAACATGATGAAGATTTTGATGACTATCATAATAATGATCGGAAGATATTATTGGAGCTGAAGGCATGCAAAATCTCAATACCGATGGCTAGTTTTGTTAACAATAAAAGGCTCTAAAAGGTGGTTGCTCTATTATTAAATTAGTTTAACCAGTGTCAATTCTATAAAATAAAGTAGTTTACTATAGCCATGTGTAAAAGCAGCATGTAGTACAGCCATTAGGGCATCCTATGTACCCCTATCCCCTCGATAAAAGGAGATGTTGAGTACTGAGAAGTTACATGGCCATTTGTGCATACTTGAGCAAAAGAGAAGTCAGGATTCCCCATTTTTATATGAGCAAGCATCTCTGATGATCTTAGTAGTTTAACTCCCTCTCCAATTTTTTCATGGTAATGTTTCCACTTTTAAGCTTTCAATAAAAGAATTTTTCCAATAGAAAACGTTATTCAATTGAATCTTATGTCTTTAATATTATAATTTCTTGATTAGAGTCTTGCTATCCTTTAAAATACTGAATACTTCATTAGTGACTTTGGTCTGAGGTAAGAAATAAAACAGATCTATGTTGTGCCTGATCTAAGGAAGATGGGTTGAGATTAGCAATCTCTATAAACAGGAAGCTAGAGGAACGTCGAAGTCCAACGTCGACTAAGTTCAGGTAACGATTGAAACTCTCTAATTAAGTTTTAATTATTTTGCTAAGCATGGTGAGCCTATAACCATAGAAAGTATAATATCTGGTATATAAGTAATAGATTGTGATAATTTGTACCAATAAAGTCATTATAAGAAGGTTAATCATTTAAAACAATCATATTTGTAAATTTTACCCTAAAATAGCTTATTTGCATATTTTTCCTATTCTAGGGACTTTTTTGTAGTTTCTAAAAATTCAAGGGCCAAATAATAGAGAAAAAGATCTAAGAATCTTTTGTTCGAAAACTTAGGGTCCCCTACTGTTATTTTAAAAAAGTCAGGGACCAAAAATTTTTTATACTAAAACTAAGGGTGCCTCAGAGCTATTTTTTTTTGAAATGTAGAGCTACGTGCAAGGGACCTTCACATTTGCTTCAAGAAGTCTAATTCTTCATTTCTTTATAAGTCATTTTGTTATGTTTCAGAGAAGAGAATAATCATTCCAATTTTATCTTCAACATGTTTGTTGACATAATTGTTTCTCCTTAATCTTCTTGCTAATTTCCTTGCTTTGTTTAGTCAAATAGAGAGTCTCATAGAAATACACTAGCAACATTTACTGCATTGATTTTGATAGCTAGCTGTTGCATGGCCATTCTGAATCGCAACTTGTTTAGCTGTTGTTTGTAAAGTTTTCGCCTTTGCCTTATTGGCTTTATAGTTCCTAAATATACTCAAGATTAATTATGTGAATAATCTTAAAATAGATATGAGAAACGGATTAGATGAAATTAACCTTTTCCTTATGAAAAGCATTTGGAACAAGGTCCATGCTAGGGGTAGTATGTTAGGATGTGTTTTCTCCATGTGTACATCATATAAGAATTATTATCATACCCCATCCTCCACATTTAGGTAAATCATATTTGTAACTATAGTTTTTGGAATTATTATTTAACCTCCATCAACTTCAAAATTATTATCATTTTCCCTCCAAAAGTATCAATTTGAGGGTGGTTAGATAATAATAAATTTCCTGCATATGATAACAAATTCTTAAATGAGGGGGTTCAAATAATGATTCCAAAAACTGTGGGTTACAAATAAAATTTACCTAAATATAGAGGGAGGTATATGATAATAATTCCATCATATAATACATATTGCCAAGGTTCAAATATGTCATTAATTCAATCTAAAATAAATTCCTTTAATTAAAAATATTTTAAACGTTACGCGCATCAAGCAAATTTGATAAGACAACTATATTATGTCTCTCGTGGCATCAAGATTTGCTTGTGTGTATGTTACTCTGATAAATGAACAACTATGACTATTTTCTCTTTGATTTGTCATATGTGAAAGGAGACTTTGACATTTTTCTTTTTATCATTCATCAAAACCATTATATTAGTCTATTTTTTGGTATAAGAGACAGGCCCTATAAGCTAGATTTCTTTCACAAACTGTAATTTATAATTGAAAACAAAGTATTCTCCACATGGATCCCTCACATATGGTGTTCCTCAATTTTTAGGTTCTCGGTTTCGTTTTTCTCGCTCCTCATCTCCTTGGTGACTATGTTGATTTTCCATATCTATTGCTTTTGTTCAACTAAAGCTCCTAGTTGCTTTAGCATTGCTAAGGGCGCTTGCTCTAGTCTAACTCTTTTGAATACACTTTTACAATAGTTATCGATGTTGAGTAGTCTTTTTAGGGAATAAGGGTTAATTTGTTATCCTCTAGGATAGTGTTGAAATCAAGTCACTTATTAGCTAATTTAGCACATTTCTAAACTAATAAAAGCATTGAATGAAACTAAATACGATTGCCTAAACTAATTACTCACTATCCTAATCTAAACATGATTAATTTAGCAAATCTAAAATAATGAAAATTTAAAATCAACATAAAGTAGGATTCTAATTACCAATTAACTGATAAAGCATTAAATTTAAATAGGAATGCATTAGATCTACTAGCTAAGAGAGGAGAGGAAAAGGTAATTACATTAAAAGCTTAAAATCTAATAATAGAGGTTCCACTTACATTCAGCAAGGTGATGGAATTTTCGGATTGTCTCCGTTATTCTCACTAATCTTAACTAATTTACTCTATTCTGACTCGTAGTCAAACGAAAAACTCGATTTTGAAAAATGAGTTTGAAAATCTGAAAATTTTAAGACTTGAGAGCAGAAGCAATATGCAACTCCAGGGCGCCAGTATTTCGTGGAAATAATTTTTAGAATGAGAATGCATATCCAAGTGCCTATTGTTTTAGAAAATACTAATTTTAATGGGTCAATATTTCACGGGAAACTATTTTTTAAGGGTTTTTTCTTTCAAAGTTGACCCAATACTTTCTAGATTTTACACTTTTGACCTAGAATAGGGTTTAAAGTGGAAATACTCAAATTTTTATGATTTTCAGGAAAATGTGCTTGTAACAATATTTAAACTTTCTATACTAACTTTATTGATACTAATTATGAAAATCTACTACTTGTAGCATAAGTATTATTTTTTGATTATAAAGTCCTTGTAACACAATAATGCTTAATTGGAGAGTTTTGATCATTACCTTAACTTAGTCGGTGTTACACCCTAATATGGTGTTACACCCTAATATTTCACTAGCTTGCAGTTTATGGAGATTGCTAATCTTAACCACACCTTCCTTAGATTGGGTACAACACAAATCCATTTCTTTTTTTACCTCAAACTGTAGTCACTAATTGAGTTTACATATTTTTAAGGATAGTGTAACACCCCTAAATTAAACATGTTCCATTGTATGCATTTTCCTTAATAAATCCCTAAATTAAGATTAATAAACTCGATGATAGGGGCATTATTGCCGTCCAAAAGGACAAGGCTTGAAGTATGTATATTATAAAGAACATAGTTACGCATGGCTTCAACCACACACATTCACACATTATCAAAATACGGCTCCAAAATGTGCGTGTACTATATCATTGATTGATCCCTCCAGATTCCCTTGCTCAACTTAATCTCTTCAGCTGGTTTGCTAGTAGGAAGGCGATTCGCTGAGCATTTTCCTTAAAAAAACCATGGAAAAAATTTCGAAATGTGAGCCGAAACTCAGTACATGCATTCCTGTGTTGTTAAATGATCCTTGCACAAATTGGTTGGGCGCCACCTATGCAATTCATTTTAAGTTAAAATAGTGAATGAGATTAATGTAAATTGCAATTGCCAGTTATTATCTGATGGTGAACCCTTTGATGTTGTTACGATCTATGGATAGGTGTACACCTGGTAAGCCGATCGGGGGACCTGGCCGGAAGTCGTGCGGGTAACTAAAGGGCAATGCCCTGTAACTAATAACTGGTGGGGTTTCTAACTATGTGATAAATAACTGATTAAACTGATTCATTAATGCACTTGCCAAAATATTATAATTTTGATAAATACATACTAATTTCTAAAGATACAGGAAATGAATGTACCTGAAGTCTTTAAAATGAAATGTCACTTGATAATACTTATGCACAATGGGAAACGATAGACTAGGCCTCGTTTCTACTTAAGAAATGTAGTTATAGGTAAATGCAGTTAGTAAATAACTTTCACTCCCATAATTTATAACTTTATGGAAATTGATTAGTAAAAAGGGCATCCATGATTCAAACAATTTAATATAAGAAAAGTTACACTAAAATGATTTGAAAACCTAATAAGTTAGTATTATTGAACTCGAGGTGAAACAAGTTGGAGCAAAATAGAACAAAATGAAATAATTGAGGTGATAATGAAAACTTTAATGGATATAAATAAAATATGGGTTTTTAATGTTTTTGAAATGAATAATAGAAGGTTTAATGCCAAGAGGGGTGTTGTGAGGTTCAAGAATACTCATATAGCCTTAGCTTGTGTCATTAACCTCTTTACTGCTCCAATTTCGTTTTCATGCCCATTAAACTCAGTTTTCCAACTCAAGTAAGCTTCTATACAAAATGAAAGTTGTTGAACTCACTAAACTTTATAATTTCGTTGCAATATCCATAATTATGTAGAGACTCCTGATGATATTTCTAAATGCCATGATTTCTTTCTTCCCTAATATTATCATTTGAAGGTCTACTTTAGAAAATCCATATCTTTTACCTCTGAACTCTACTTGAGCTATAAAACCCCAATGTGAAAAGCTTAGGAAGTCCTACAACACTTTCATTCATAGTGTAAAACCCAATTAGCACAACACGACCCCTAAAATTGAGCTGAAACACAACTATAATAGCTCGGATCTATCCTATGTAATCTTAGCAAAATGGTCATAACTTTTTTCATACAACTCAGAATGAAGTGATTCAAAAACCATTTGAAAGATAACTCGCCAATCTATCTATCTACGGATAAAAAATCATAATTTTTTACAGGATCAAATATTACCTGTTTAATCGTAAAATGACCCCTGTTTTAGGTCTTTTTCACAGCGCTACTATTCTTGTTTCCCCCCTTCTTTTCACATAATTCTCCATCTAAAATCACTCCTTAAAATTATTTAACAAAGCCTTGTTCCTTATCATGACCTTACAAAGTCATATTACTCAAATTTACTCCATAGTCATCTATATCAAATTTTCAATTCTTCTCTTTTTCAAAATCACTCAAAACACATCCATAAGCTTATTTGCATAAATGAGTAAAATATCCTTTTATAATCAATTGGAGAAATTTCAATAATCCAACCCTTTATACAAAATCATCTCAAATGATTTTCCAAGTTAAACAACTCATCCAAGATCCATTTCTTTATCCATTTATACATAAATACTGTACTTGATGCTAGAAATAAATCAACCCATGCTTGATCACCAAAACCCTAACTTATGACCAACTTATTCTAGCATTTAAACTCTTCCAAACTCAACGTAAACAATCCAAATCCATGACTTCAAACTTAAGCTTGCATAATCATGAGCAACCTTAGCCCTTGCATACTTTCAAGTTTAACCAACAATTAAAACATCAAAATAACACTTATATCACGATAACATGATCTATAATCAAATCCAACATAAAACTAATAATTAAACATAGTTGGGTTAAGATTTTTACCTAACTTACAAGCTTGAAGGAGAGAGATGAAAGTGGTTGAGGATGGGGGGAAGAGATGTGTGGAGGAGAGTAAGAGGAAAGCTAATACTTATTATAAGACCCGCCTCAATTTTTTTTTTTTTTAAGCTAACCTGACTGTCTTGCTTTTTATCTTATAAAATCGTATTTTTAGTAACTGTATGAGTTAAGTTATTATCGATGTGCTTATGGGAGCTATAATTTTATAAAAAGGAATTATGATTGTTATTATTGATTTTAAAGTGAATTCGTGCTGTTTTTGCCCTTAAATTATATCGATAGTTTAATTTAGTCGTCATTCGATTTATTTAGTCGTTTCTCGAATGCGATCAGGTTGCCAACATTAGAATCGATTTTGAGGTTTATTAAAATCGGACCTTGATCCGAATTTCGGAATGAACAAGCGACAGAAGGTCGTATTATTGATTCGGGTTTAGAGTATAAAGTACGAGGTTAGACTAGCGGTGTTAAGTATTGGGCAAGCTTGAAGAAAAGGGGGAAAAAAATAGAAAAGGAAATGAGGGGCATTTTGGTCAAATGTCGCTAGAACTTAAGCTGGCTTCTTTCTCCTTTACGCGGACCCCCAACCCCACGAGCCTCATTCTCTCTCTCTCTGCCCTTCATCTTCTTCCTCTTCTCTGGCTCCACAGACGCAACCTCAAGCTCTCAAAACTCCATCAATTCTCCCTCTACCCAGCTTGTATTTCCTGCATTCAACCTCCCCCAAAACCGTACAAGCCATTGCTGTGAATTTTGGGCAAGAATGGAGCTCAATTACCGCGCTTGTCGTCGGTTCTGGTGAGGATTTCGAGCGCCGGATACGTGCCTAGAACTTAGCCATGCAATCTCATTTCTAGTTGCCTCAAATCCCCTCTAAATCGGGATAAACTTGCAACTTCAAGCATTAAGTCAGTGAGTGAGAGTTTGAGTTGAAATTAGGGTTTGAATTGTGCGAATTGGGCACGGTTTGGGGTCTGTTCATGCATGGGTGAGCAAGAGCCAAGGAATTGGAGTCGTTTGAGCCCATAAAGTTAAGCCAGCAGCATTGGATTCAAGTCTCTAACTTGGGATCGAAGTGGGTGTCTCTCGCCTCCTAAACTATTACTATTTTTCAAAAATGTTTTTCAACAGATTGATATTGCATGTCAGATTAGGGTTGGCTAAATTCGTTAGAAATGTCAAGAAGTGAATTAAATATGTTTAGCCTCGATTCGAATCAGTTTAGTTAATTTATGCCTGAGATTTTAATTCGAAGTGAATTAGATATGTTTAGCTTCGATTCGAATCAATTTAGTTAATTTATGCTTGAGGTTTTAATTCAAAGTGAATTAGATGTGTTTAGCTTTGATTCGAACCAATTTAGTTAATTTATGCCTAGAGAATTATATACGTTTAGCTTCGAATTGAATTAATTTAGTTAATGTATGCCTGAGATTTTAATTCGAACTAAGTTATATATGTTTAGTTTCGATTCGAATTAATTTAGTTAAATCAAGTTGGAAGTTTTGATTCGAAGTAAAGTATGTATGTTTAGCTTTGATTCAAATCTATACAATTAATTCATGCCTGAGTATGAACTTCGAAGTGCATCGTACGTGTCCAAAATTAATGTATATAAATGTTTAGTCAGTCTACGATCGTCTATATGCTTAACTATCCCATAACGACTTACTAACTTCGAAGTAAATTATAAATGCTTAGAGCCCAATCATGCTTGAAAATGCTTATAGCCCAATCATGCTTGAAAATGCTTAGAGCCTTATCATGTTTGAATTGCTAAGTAAAGAGCTATAGTTTTAATATGTGGATGTGATGGTATGTATGCGTACATATGCTTGCTGTAACGCACCGTCGAGTGGTGCTGCTAGCCCAGGTAAGTACCTAAACCTTACCTTTTCATAAATTAGTATGATAATATGTTATGATTAATAAATTGAAAACCGAGATGGTAGTTGGATGGTTTGAGGAAGAACTATGAGTGGTTCGAGGTTCTTGTGCTACGGTGCTTATGAGGAGGGAGCCTGGGTTGTGAATTAACCGCAATCATGTGGATTGCGAGGTCATGTGTGGCTTATTGTGTTGAATTGATTACGAAGTGCTTGAATGTGATACATGTGAACCCTCCTTTTTCTCTCAATGTGCTACGTGCCATTAAGTTAATAGTTTTCGAAATTCAGACATGTTTAAGAAGAATTTCTAAATGTATGTTTTCATGATTTCGAATGCTTTTAAGTACTTACCATATGTCTAGTAGCTTATGAAAATGTTTATAGCCTATAAGAAATCCTAAATCATCGAACTACTCAGTTAGTGACTCGATTGAATAGTCAATCGGTTTAGGGAGTTTAAAAGCAAGGTAAAAGTAAGTTCGAAGATGATTTTAAGACATCGATTTGTTTATGACCCCTCTTTATGTTTAAAGGAATTTAAACGACTTAAAAAGGGGCCATTTCAAGGCTAATTATGAAATTTAGCTGACTTGTTTGCTAATTGCTTACTTCAGTCTCCATTGGGTTTTCGAGTTGAGAGCTAGTAAATCCGTTATGTTTTTAAGAAACGTTTACGTTGAAGGTTTATAAAGGAACCTTATTTGCCTCATAAACGAGTCAAGAACTTTAAGTTTTTGGAAAATAGCAAGTTTAGGAATGTTTTAAACCTTTAGCTTATTTATTCCCCCTTCTTGAGTTTAAAAAAGGGATTGAAAAGAGTTATAGAATGACAACTGAAGTTTTTAATACGAATCTAATTTGAGTTACGCGCTAACTAAGTGTTTAAGTTCTAAATGGGTTGCTTTTCATGAATTAGCAAACTTAGTACGTTTATACGAAGCTTTTAACTTAGAAATGAAGTCGTTTTACGAACCAATAAACGTATTACGTTTATCAGAAGCTTTTAAAGTTAAAAGTAAAGTCGTATCACGAGTGGCACATTTATAAGAAGTTTTTAAGCTCAAAATGAAATGAGTTATAAGCATTCAGAAAGATTATGGTCGTTTTGTTTAAAAAGCAAGTTTTTAGCAAGTAGGCATTCGAAACAGAGAAATGAAATATGTCCTTAAAGACTAAAAATGTGCTGAGAAGTTAGCCAGAGGGCGGAAACTGGACACAAAAGGGCGTGAGCTGTTTCCCCCTGAGATAAGTAAGTTAGGAACTGGACTCGAGATACGAGGTATCTTGGTATGAGCTATTCCTGAAAACTGGCTGCAAGATATGAATTATCTTGGCATGAGCTATTTTCCCCTAAAGAAAACTTAGGAACTGGACTCAAGATACGAGGTATCTTGGTGTGAGCTATTCCTCGGAATTGGATTCAAGATATGAATTATCTTGGTGTGAGCTGTTTCCCAGATAAGTTATGTTGTGTGACACGTAAGAAAACCTTGAGGGAAACTGGACTCAGGATATGATTATCCTAGAGTGAGCTGTTGCCCCGTAGAGGGCAGTATCGAGGTTAGAGTTGCTCTACTGAGACGCGTTTTGGCCAAAAGTTAACTACGTATACCCCGAGGATAACGTACGTTGTGAGTATAATCTCATTTAGCCAGCACAATAAGATGTTTTTATGCTATGAGTAAGTTTCTAATAAGTAAGAAAAAAAGTTGGCATTTCACCACTTTAAGTATTTCAAAAAAGAAAGATTCATAAGGGCCATTACGAGGCCATATTCTTCCCATATCTTATGAATAAGCTCCTAAGTATGGTTTAAATGAAGTTTCAAATGACGTAACATTATATCCCAGTAATGCATCGGGCTTTTGAGTTTTTCAATGTGCATATCCCATGAAAGAATGTTTCTTGCCAAGTCTTCCTTGCTAATTTGGATGTTTTGAGAGCTTTTAGCAAGAATTATAAGCTTCAAAGATGCTGGCGTGATTTATAAACCATTCTTAGAATATATGAGGAGTCACTGTGGTTTCAAAAGTATGTTTAAAAGCTTCATACTCAATCCTTATTGCTTGTTTGATTACGTGCCTACTGTTTGTTAGCGGGAAAGCTTGCCTTTTTTGGGCCTAGAAATGAGTTAAGGGGTTAGAACGAAGTTTTGAGGATGGTGATCTTTCCTTGAGTATCTTCATTGTCTAATATGATAGTAAAGTATGAATACGCGATATGTGATTAGTAAAGATATTACTACCTGCAACGGTTTTACTTTTAAGGGGGGTTGGGGGACACTCACTGAGCGTGTGGTTGCTCATTCCACTACTCTTTCCCCTTTTCCCCAGGTTTTCTTTGTGACAGGTGAAAGTCAAGCCTCTTATGGGGAGTTGAAGTTTGCCCTTGATTGAAAAAGAGTCATGTGTGCCTACTTATGTTCTTAATGAAGCCATTTATAGTATTCTTACTTTATAAATATCTGTAAACAATTATGCTAATTCATGTAATGCATATGGTGTAAAGGTCACTCTGTATGGCCGTATGAGCCAACCATCTAAATAGTTAGATGTCTTCTCTTTTAAAGTTAGTTATGTTTTGGGATACAAACCCCAATACTCCGGTTGTGTGAACCATTGAGTTGTATCTTTCATTTATTTCTTATTAATAAACTACTCTGTTTGGTGTACTTCGAGTGGGTGGCTCATTGAGTTATGAACTCCAGCGTGTGGCCGTTGAGTTTCTTTTAATGTTTTGCGCTTCCGTTGATTACAGGGAGTTATTGTAAGGCTTGTAGCCTGGAAACGGTCAGTTTTTAGGGGAAACTTTGTCCGTTTCGCCCTAGAAATTTGCGTAAGAAATGAAGAAAACATAACGCTTCCGGCGTAGGGGCTGGGCGTGTTACAATTGATGGTATCAGAGCAAAGGTCCTGCCACCATAGGCCGCGACCTGAGTCTTGCATTTCATATAGCCGCCTAGGAACACTATATGGTTATGTGACATATGCTTGCCTTCTGTGCAAATGTGAGTTTTGTGTGAATATTCGCGTGTTTCACTAGTAGATGCGGCTTGAGTAAGCTGAATGGTTGGATGAGAGAACTATTTGTTAAGGTATAGGCCGAGTGGCTCATATTGTCATGGATGAGATAAGTGTTGGCTCAATCGAAAGTTGTTTCGTTTATGTGCTTTGGTGAAGTTAATCCAATGTTTAAAGAACATATGATTTGAATCGAATGATTAGAAAGCCTTAACTCTACGCTCATCTTTGCTCCTAAAGTACAATTTGCCCCTCGGGCCCCATAATAGAGTGAGCAGACGTAATTGAAGGTTGGTAGAGAGAGAGCTAGAAGTAGTTAACCATCCTTTTTATTAAAAATAAAGAGATTTGGAATAGATAAGCTATTTTTCATCCTTTGAAACTCAAGATTTTGAGACGTTAATGCCATTTTGATTGTCGGACCAAGTTTATCTTACACCGAAGGATTAACCTTCTGTTAGCAATGATGAGGTAGTTTGGATTCACAAATATGTGCCCTTATGTTTATCAAATATTGCTTGTAAATGTGTATGTGCTAAGATGTGTACATCGATAGAATTCTTCATATTGAGCTAGGAAAGGAATGATTGGAAACTAGTTGCTATAATTGATATCCTACTAAATGGTACTTTGCTGTTGTGAATTTTGATTTGCCTGAGTGAATTTAGAAGATATTTTGAATTTTGAATTTTGAATTGATATCCTACACATTATGTTTCAAACGTTTGCTAGATATTTCATAGGGTATGTGTGAATTTTGAATTGCTCTAATACCACCCAATGTAACACCCTCACTATCTATTAGGGATGTTACACCACTAGGATCCCACGAGGGAGACCCCTAAGGCTCTTCTTCTATTGATTTCCTTCAAGAATCTCCCTAACTCTAATTGAGTTGGGGATTCCTGGAACAAAACGGGCAGAGTCTGTCTGTATTTAAAGATAAAACGATTCACTTCGAAGTTTATAAATGACCATGGAACGACTAAACTTTCATATACGTTGATTTTAAACTCTTACAATTCACTTTCAAGTTAACCAACTGTTATGAAATAGCTAAGCATATTTATACGTTAATTCTAAATAATTACGACTCATTTCGAAGTTCATATATGATTATGATTCATGTATGATTATGACACGACTAATCATATGTACGTTAATTCTAAGCATTTATAATTCATTTCGAATGACATCATCAGGCGTGCATTAAGTAAATAAATTCGAATCTAAGCCAAATATACTTACCTTACTTTGAATTAAAACTTTCACCTTGAATTAACTAAATTGATTTGAATCGAAGCTAAGCATACGTAATTCATTTCGAATTAATATTTCAGGCATAATCTGCGTCAATTAATTCGAATTGAAGCTAAACATATATAAACCACTTCGAATTAACATTTCAGGTATAATTTACGTCAATTGATTCAAATGGAAGCTAAACATATGTAAATCGCTTCCAAATTAAATCTCATGCATGAACTAACAAAATTGATCCACTTCGATGCTAAGCATGTATGTTTCATCTCAGAATCCAATCTCAGGCAGCACATTCTAACAAATTGACTACGCTAGTCTAACATGCAACATCGATTCCGCTAAAACATTTACGTAATTAATACTAATTAAGGAGGCGAGGAACACCCACCTTGAATCCAAGCTAAGGGCCCGATTTGGGTGATTTTTGGGTAGTTAGAAATCGGGTTCTACCTCTCCCTGCTACTGGGCTGCTGTTGCTGCTGGTGGCCGCCGGAACCGGGCTCAACCACAATTGGTTTGCCAGCCTTGGTTGCGCCAGTCGCTGGCAGCAGATTGCTCGGAGCCCCCCTCCTTCTCTCTCTCTTTCGCTCGATCTCTCTCTCTCTCTGTTCTTTCGTGGGTCCCCGTTGCAGTGGCTGTGGCTAGGCACATTATGTTTCAAACATTTGCTAAATGGTACTTTTGAATTTTGAATTTAGGAGATAACTTATATCTTGAGTCCAGTTCCCACCCTCTGGCCAATTGCCTAGCACTTTCTTAGCCTTTAAGATCGTATTTCATTTCTCTTTTTCAAATGCTTACTTGGCTGAAAACTTACTTTTCAAATAAAACGATCATAACCTTTTGAATGTTTGTAGTTTACTCGCTTTTGGCTTGGAACTTCTTATAAATGAAATAAGTTTGCCAATTCATAAATCGACTTCGTAAATAGCTTAAAAGCTTTTTAGAATCGTAATAAGTTTGCTAACACGTAAACTAACTTCGTAAATAACTTATGAATGAGATGCTAAGTAAGATACGATTATGAAAAAGAAAGCCTTATGAGCATGTTTCACACATACCCTATGAATGAGACTTGAAATGTGTGTGTGCCTTATGCATATCATATGAATGAAATGCCAAGACAAGAATGATTATGAATATAAAAAGAGATAACCTTATGTGCATATCATGTGAATAGGGTTTCATGCATAGTCAGAATAGAATGCTAAGAAGTTATGTTTATGAAAAGAAAGTCTCTGTGCTTAGCCTCGTCACTTGTTTAAGTGTTTGACTACCCGTTAGTAAAGAAGTTCGGTCATTTAGAGACCTAGAAATGTGCTTCAGTGCCTAAAGTGAAGTTTATGGTTAGTAATGTTTCTATAAGAATTTTATGAATGCCTAATATGATAGTAAAGTATCGATACGTGATGCGTGATTAGTAACGATATTATTGTCTGTAACGGTTTTGGGTTTTAAGGGGGTCGGGGGACACTCACTGACCGTGTGGCTGCTCAACCCACTACTCTTTCCCCTTTTCCCCAGGTTTTCTTTATAACAGGAAAAAGTTGAATCAACTATGACAAGATGGAATCCGTTCATGCTTGCAAGGTGTCATTTGTGCCCATCGAAGGGATCTTGCGTGTTTAATGAAGTCATGTTATCTATTCTTAGTTTGAAATGTTTGTAAACAGGTATTCTAAGTTCATATAATACATACTGTTTATGAGTCGCTCTGAATGGCCTTATGAGCCAACCATCTAGTTAGTTAGATGTCTTTTGGATAAAGTTAGTTATGTTTTAGGATGCAAACCCCAATACTCCGGTTGTGTGAACCGTTGAGTTGTATCCTCCATTTCTTCTTTATCCGTGAATTAATTTGGTTGGTGTACTCCGAGCGAGTGGCTCGTTGAGTTATGAACTCCGGCGTGTGGCCGTTGAGTTTCTTTTAATGTTTTGCGCTTTCGTTGATTACAGGGACTTTTTGTAAGGCTTTTAGCCTGAAAACGGTCAGTTTTTAAGGGAAACTCTGCCCGTTTCGTACCAGGAATTATGTAAGATGTAAGAAAACGTAACGCTTCTAATGTAGGGGCTGGAGGTGTTACATTGATGGTATCCAACATCGGGAGTTGAGGAGAACGAACCACACCTTATAAGCGTGGGGAAACCTCAACCAATCGAGGCGCCTTTTGAGGACAAAATCGTGAGGGGTGCACTGGACTCAGGGTGAGCGTGCCCTCGTGTGAGCTATGTAGCCTCAAAGCGGACAATATCTCGATGGCGGGTGGTCGTGGGCTGTTACAGTGGTATCAGAGCCATGGACCCGACCTGATGTGCCAGCGAGGACGCTGGGCCCCTGAGAGGGGGGTGGATGAAGGTATCCCACATCGGGAGTTGAGGAGAACGAACCATGCCTTATAAGAGTGGGGAAACCTCAACCCATCGAGGCGCCTTTTGAGGACAAAACCGTGAGGGGTGCACTGGACTCAGGGTGAGCATGCTTTGGTGTGAACTGTGTAGCCCCAAAGTAGACAATACCTCGATGGCGGGTGGTCATGGGCTGTTACACTTATCCTGGTGGAAAATGATTTTGATGCTATTCCAATGCTTGGATGATATTTATGCATAAAAAGGGCTTTATGGTAATTTCAATTAGATATGCATAATGACAATTTGCTAAATCAAGTGCTTAAACTTTTGGTCATTATTAGCTTGACTTTTGTTGATAAGTTTGGTTGATTTTATCCACTCAAAAAATGGCTTTTTGCTAATGATAATTAGGCATAATGATGGTGATCAACTAAATTTAATTGCACCAAAATGAATCGGGCAGCAATTTGGGCCCAAATGAATTGGGCCAAACTTGATCAATTTGGCTAAAAATTTTGCATGGTCAAAAATTAAATTTTTGTGACATTATGAAAAATAATTTATGACCTAATCATATTTGCCGGGGCCTAATCTCGATTCACCGAAAAGTGTTGCGGTAAATGAAACTAGAATTGCAAAGTGGAGCTCAAAATGAATTCTCCTAATTGGGGCGATTAAATGAGATAAATAAATATGAAAAATTAATAGCATGGCTTCATTAAATAAATAAACATCATTTAGGGTCGGGCTATTACAGATAGTGAGACTTTAATCAAAGAAATTATGATATTTAAGACATAAAGTTCGATTGAATATGTTCTCTACTAGGAAACTTCTTTTATTGTAAGCTTAAAAGTGGAAAGATTACAATCAAATTATTTGAAGATGGATGTCAATAGCTAAGATCATTAGACGTGGTTACTCATAGAGAAATAGAGAAACCCAACTTTCCTTCACAACACTTAGCTTCTCCTTTTATAGAGGATATGGAATACATAAGATTCCTTAATGGATACAGTACACACATACATTATTAAGAGATACTCTTACATGACCATAGTAGGCCATATTATTATTCTGACTAGACAACTATCAGTTCTGCTAGAAAAAAGGCCAAGGTGCATAACGTTGATCGTCCATATTTCATAACTAAGATTCTAATGTCTACATTAAAAAGTCATCATCCCCAGATTAAATGGAACACTATCAGTTCATGCCTGAAGTCCAACTATCCTAGCAAAATTCATAAATAAATGCAAATCCATATTAATGAACCAATGTTTGAAGGTATCCATACAAAAGATAGTATTTTCTAGTGCAGACCAGAAGATAAATTTACAAATGCATCTTTGTCCAATTTCTAAAGAAGAGCGACATCTAACTTATTTGGTTCAGCCTATATTTGTAGATTCCTATAATCTGCAAGCAATGTGCATGCGTGAAAGCTAATCATAACAAACAATAATCGAGTAGTATCAACATTACCTGTAGTACCGGTACCAGTATTAGTGTAACACCCCGAGTGTGGTTTAAAAGGATCGAAGTGATTACTTATATCACCAAAGGTGCACCTTTTTTTTTTTTGAAAGCTCACTCTTAAGAACTCCATAGTTAAGCGTGCTTATTGGGCAGTAATCTTGGGATGGGTGGCCTCCTGAGAAGTTTCCTGGGCAGCATGTGAGCGAGGACGAAGCATGCTGGAAAGACTTGTGATGATTTGTGGGGCCAGTCGTCGATCCTTGAAGCCGTTATTAGTAAGACCTGCGACGAGAGGGGTCGGGCATTACAAATGGTATCAGAGCCGACCCGCGACCGTGAGCTGCGCCAGTGGATGGAGAGCCCATGGGCAGTCACCTAGCGGGGTAAAGATACTGTGTGTGGACCGCTGGTCAAGAGGACTCGTAAGTCGGTCAGTTAGTGAGGCACAACGAGGACATTGTGCGCTTCAAGTGGGGGTGATTGTAACACCCCGAGTGCGGCTTAAAAGGATCAAAGTGACTACTTATATCACTAAAGGTGCACCTTTCTTTTTAGAAAGCTCACTCTTAAGAACTCCACGGTTAAGTGTGCTTGCTGGGGAGCAATCATGGGATTGGTGACCTCCTAGGGCAGTGTGTGAGCGAGGACGAAGCACGCCGGAAAGACTTGTGATGATTTGTGGGGCCAGTTGTCGATCCTCGAAGCCGTTATTGGTAAGACCTATGACCGAGAGGGGTCGGGGCATTGCAATTAGTGTTACAATTGCTAACAATATGGGGTGCTGGAAAACAAGACAGAGAAAGTTTTTCCCTATGGGTGCACCACTATGTGTAGCTATACTCAATATCAACATCAACATCAGCTCGATGTTCATAAATAGCCCTAAATGGTACAATCTATTTTGCTAGTCTTTTGCCACATGTAAGTCATACCAATAAATGGATTAGAAACATAACCCATAGAATAAAGAATTAAACTCATACAAATCAAGCAGACCAAGATATTGAAGGTCTCGAAGACTTTCATTTCTGCACTGTCACATGCTCCCATAAAAAAGCAATTATATTTGACCAAAACTTCCTCCTATGAAATTGATAGACAACAAATACATGGTGCAGCATGTAGGCAGCAAATATACGGCAGAACAAATGCATATTATCCCTTAGGAGGATGTCTCATGACAAAAATAAAGGAAGTACCAAAATGAAGTATACATAAACAATAATTGTTACCTTGCCCATGAATCATCTATCAATATAATTTAGTGCCTCATAAGATGGAAAGCATTGCCTTAAAAATTCTAAAATGAATATAAATTAAATCAGTTATGAGTGCTGGTTTGCCCATGAACTAACAAATGCTAGATTTACAGGCAATAACTAAGCACCCACTATAAATCAAGTAACAAGAATTCACAGAAAAGAAGTACACTACCTTTAGTTTCCTGTCACTTGAGAAACTTAAGCAAAGAATTTAATGACTACTAGATTCCTATATAATTAATTGTAGATAGTAGGTTGGCAACAAAAATTCTAGATAGCTAAATTCATAAAATCAAAGGACTAAGAAGGCCTAGGTCTTTCTTAAATTGGGGGGACCTGCAATCAGGCCATTGATGCCAACAACTGCAACTTGAGGGCCCAGCAAGGAATTTTTTTATTTTTTTGGTCAAGAATCGAAATATCGGTAGTTCTAATTTTGGCCCTAATTGAATAAATTCAATTCTATTAATATAAGAATTTTTATAATCTCATAGAGTAAGAGGAGGAGGAGGAGGAGGAGGAGAAGAAGAAGAAGAAGAAGAAGAAGAAGAAGAAGAAGAAGAATAAAAGAACCTCTAAAAAAGGGCATCCATGTCGTAGAGAACAAAAATGACTTTCTTAGCTGACCCCATCGAAATAATGACTTTGGCCTTGGCCACTAGCCAAAAGTAATTGATTTCATACAAGTTGCTAGATTAAAATATCACACGTAATTGATGAAGAACAAACCCAAAATCTTAACACCAAACAATATCTTCTCCAAGAGTCTAGATTTTGAGGGTTTTACAAAGTGCTGGTTGTGACTAAGGTTAACTGGGAATTAGGTTTGTGATTATTGAGTTCATAATATTGATTAGCAATATCCCAAGACAGATCTATGACTCTAGACAATTACTGTTTACTGCTGACCCTTCTACTTTGGTAAATCCATGCTTCTGTTTAGGGTTCATCCATAGAAACAAACAAGAAGGGAAAATAAAAGGAGATTCATTCATACACATGACGTCTAATGTGAAGGTACGTTTAAGATGCACATCAAATCACTAGAAATCTTTGCGAAACGTCAACGACTACATCAGGTCCAAATGCTCGAACCATGTAGTATACAGAAACAATATTCTAGTTTACAAAAATAATGTGAATTGGTTTCACTACTATAGAAATGTAGTGTATGAGGTAATAGAGCTAGTTAATTTCAATCAATTACCTAAATTGCATTATTCACTATATATAGCTGTCTGCATTTATCAAAGCTGACGTTAACAGTTTGCCAAGCTACTTTGTTAAGGCTAATGATAATCTCATCTACAACAGGGCAAGAAGAAAAATTAGTTAGAAGAAAAGCGAACTAAGAGAAACCTAGCAGCAAATAGGTGAGCTCTAATAGGAATCAAGTAGCATCCTCAAGTTTGAAGAGAAAAACAAACCTTCATAATCAACTGTCTTGTTTTGAATATATGAAGACATTTCACAATGAATAGCATCTGAATTTTGCTGCTCAGTGTAAATAGTATGTCTGTACTTCTCATCTTCTATAGAAGGTTAGCCTGAAAGGGAAAAGACGGTCTTTACAGTTCTTTTCACATTTTCTCTCTTGGTTATTTTGCAATCAAACACATACCGCAGGCACCCAGTTCACTAGATTTTCTAATTCATCACATTGTAAAGACAACATAAATGGGAAACCCTAACTCGATTGCATGAGACAAATTACATAAAAAAAATTCAATAATTTCAATAATGAAATAGAACAAATTAGATAATTTCGCTTGCTAAATTTCGAATTTGAAACCCTAAACTTTAGAGAGTGAGAGAAAAAGGGAGATTACCTCAATCACCAAAGTTAATCCAAACTAGTGCATTTGATTTCTATAGGCATACCTAGAGTATTCGATTAGCACACAGTGAAGAAGAAAGATGAGGACTAGACGTAGCAGAAAGACGCGGGATAGACAAAGTAGAAAGATGAGCAAGGGCCAAACAAAGCCATGATGTCTACACCTAGAAGCCTTACCTCCAAGTAAGAGCACCACTAACGGCACACCACCGGTGACCTAGCCCTAACCTTACACATATTTAGGATGTAGATGGGCTTTTTGTGAATTGCGTGTTGACGAACAATGGAGCGAAGGAGGCGATCCTAATTGAGCCAAAAGTCTTAGAAGTTTTTTTTTCCCCCCAATTCACTAGTGTTCTCAATAATTTGGAGGCCAACATAAAATAAAAAATAAAATATATGGCTACCATGCTTAATATCTATGCCAAATGTGCATTATTCATAAGATAAAAGTCTCCAAACTTAATATGCGTGAACATACCTTAATTAGTTACTGCCACTCTTATAAGAGTGGTTATATTTTTCCTCACTTATTATATGTGGGGATAGTTCTAAGCATTCAATTTTGCTTATTTTTCTGCTACACTTAGGCATGTGTGGTTAAATAAGAGTGGTAACATGACCCTTTTTTGTAGTGAATGATGGAATGACTTTCCGAAGCACTCAATAATGAAAAGACTAGTAATCTATCTTTAGATTCTGCATGCCTTCTTCTTCAATTATGTTTCGAGTCCATCTTATCTATAGAATTATGGGAGTTTTTATTAGTTAAAGATGGTTTGGAACCTATTTTTCAAATAAATCTTGTAGATATCTCTTTCTTTTTTCTGGTAAAAATTTTTCAGCTCCAATATCAAAGATATAATCAAAGACATCTTCTAAAGTAAATCTTTTTGCATTTAAGACATGCTAAATTAACTATGATAAAAGAAAGTAGTGTCTCCACAATGTATTAGTGTCTTTCGTTGTTCCATCATTGTCCACATTTGATAATAAATGTTACAAAAACCAATGGTTCTTACTAAAGCATGATCGCTAACTACATGTTGTCGCTCTGGAAACTATTTTTATCGTTGCTCATCACGATCATTAATTGAACAAAATAATGAGCTAGTTTGACCTCTCCCTTTCAAACTCAATCAATGTGCAATGTACCTCAATGTGCATACTTTTATTGTATATGACACTTGTTCGACCGTCAAGAGATGTGAGAATTTAGTGGATCCTTTTAAAAATATACCTTTGAAACATACTAAGACTTAAAAAGAATGGGCACTTCAAATCAAGGATTTCTATGAGGTAAGCTACCATCTCAGACTCTGAGGGTTTTATCATAGGGTCATCTAGAGGGATTTAACTTGCTGTTAATGTAACACCGCCAACTCCAGATCTGTCAGAGAAAAAGATCGTAGTATTCCGTGATTCTCAAATATCATAAGAATAATTATGATAATAATTGATACAACCTATATAGTAGTCGTTGAACCATTTTTCTAGAACATAGGAACTTTTTTTCGCTTGAACATCATAAGGACACCAAAAGTAATTCATTTGCAGCTCTAAAAGATTGAATATCTACACTATTAGATAGGCAGACGATAATAAACAAGAGCATGATCTACATTCATTTGAAATTCCAAAATATCCATAAGGATTATACTAGAAAGAGATACCTGCTCCAACAGTAATGGCATCTGATTTTGGATTTCCTTCTTTTCTAGTAGGAGTTCTATTCTAATGATCACCATTGGTAAGCTCACAAGTTAAATTATCTGTCAGAGAATTCTTTGATTCCTATGTATTTCAATATAGAAAGAAAACTAGTTAAGCCATAATTATCAATACAAGAGTCACCCTTACGCTTGCTTATCTGATAAATTCTCTTTTAAAACATATAAGAAAAGACTTTTGGGCTAAAAATATTAAGAATTTTTTCAATTCCCTTTATGGATGAAAGGATTTCCTTTTCCATCATGAGATAATTGCATTCTGTTTTATTAAAACATCCACCATAGTATATGCAAAGTTTTCTCCTTAAGTATGAATATTGCACTACAATGCTTATTATTGACATCTATCTCAAGAATTAAATTATATCCTTCATTAGACAAATTAAGAATATGAAGATTTTCGCACATTTTTTTTATGTTTTGAATAATCTTTGAATCACTAGGAGGCCATGCCCAATATACTTCTTTCTTGAGCTTCTATAGTCATGGGTTTCTCAATTTTGCTAAATCTCTGGTAAAATTTGAAGCATACGTATGACATCCAAGAGACCTTTCTAATTGCTCATATCTTTAATTTTCTCAAGAAAATTTTCTATTTTTTCTAAAATATGCTTTTGTCGAATGATTTGACAATCTTTTATTTCTAATCCTAGGAGCCGTATTTTTTATTTTGAATAAATGCACTTGTTCTCAGTAAGGATAATACCATGATCAATGCATCTTTGGGTGATAGCTAGAATGTCATCATTGTTTTGCTCTATGGTCTTAGAAAATATAAGAATATCATCAATGTCAAGTCGGCAATAGTGATTAAGATCTTTGAAAATGTTATCCATTATTTTTTGGAATATTTGAGGCCTAGTTTTAAGACCAAATCATATTAGTATGCACTCAAAATCTCCTTGAGGAGCGCTAAAACAGTTAAAGGCATAGGTTCTTCATCCATTTTTATCAGCCAATATTTGGTTGTGTAATCCTTTTTCGAGAACTAAGAGGCCCCTTGAATTCTTTTGGAAAGAACAGTTTTGTTAGGAATACAATAACCATGAAAGATAGCATTATTATAAAGCCTTTTGTAATTAATTACCATCTTAGCTTTTCTCCCTTTTCTTTAGCATGATTTGTTACCATGAACGTAGGACTAATGTGAGGGCTCTAACTATTCCTAATTAACTCACAAAAGATCTTTCATTTGCTTATCAAATTCTTTGATATCCTGGTGTGTATATGCCATTTGTTTAACTCAAATAATGGCGTTGGGATTTAATGAAGAAATCTTTGTAGGTGTCCCATCATTGTCCTAAAATTTAAGAGGATGTTTGAAGTAGAGTTCTTTGCATAAATGCTCTTGTTGTTCAACTATCTGTTCTTTAATAGACAACTCTAGGAATGAGATTGTTCGTAATATTCCATATTGTGCATGGATTACCTTCTCACCATGGTGGTTGTGTGCATAGTCAATCTTCCGATGAGCATATAGTGTATCTAATTTATCAATAGGAAAGTAGTAACTCATATCTATGTGTAAATTTACACACCATTTTATGAGTAAATTATGCATATTTTGTACAATGTTTAGGTCAGAAAGATGATTCGAATTTAGGGAAATCAAGTGATTTAACTCTATTGAAAACCCAAATAATAGTTGTAGTTCAATGGATAAAGCGAACCATGGTCAGCCTAAATCTCGGCCCAACTGCCTGCCTCCCTGCTAGCCTGTGCAAACTCTGAGCTCTCTGTCCCCCCATTGTGTCTTCGTGCGTTGGCCTGTTCATGTACTCAAAGACATCTAGCTCCAAAGCCAGCACCTTAACGTTTCATATAAGCCTGCCTGTATTATCCCCATTGGCCAAGGAAAGTGCTCATCAAATTCAGCCAGGCCTGGGAAGTCAACTCAAGCCCAATCTAGCTTAGGATGATAAATATGCAGTTTTTGTTTCTCATTCAAGTCACGGCTATTGGTCAAATTGCATGTGAATCAATTCTTCACTAAAAGCCAACATTTGACTCGGGCAATCAGCAAAAATAAACATCTAATGTTAGTAGCATTTACCGGAATTAATTTTTGGTTCTCAAAGGAATAGATTTTCATCTATAAAAAGGGACTAAGGCTGGAGCAAAAATCTCTCATCCATTCATCCAAAAATTCTTATATTCTCTCATCTTCTATTTTCTATTTTTGATAGAGTCTTTGTAAGAGAAGACTAATTGGGTTGAGGAGCTTAGAAGAAAATAAGCTTTCCTAGCTATTTTTCTCTTCTCTTTTTACCTATTTTGTGACTCAAATTTGAGAGTTTATGTTTAATCTTATAATTTTGTGTAATTGCGCACAACGTTTGGATGTATGAAACGAAATATATCACTGATTGGGAGTATGGTAAGACCAACTATGGCCGGCTAAGTTGCTCTCTATGATTAAGATGGGTCCTTAATTAATAATATTATTTTACTAATTTCTTTTGGGGATTTTTTTTTTGTCTCTTATATTACATAATTTTGAGTTTTTGTTTGATCCTAACTTGTGTATGCATATTACTAATATTGCTTTGTCAAGTTAATTTCGATAGTTAAATTTGTTATCTCAATTATATATTTAGCCTTCTAGGCTAATACGATATTATGCAATTGTGCAAAAAATTATAATTGTTAAACTTTAATAATTTATTGTAGAAATTAGAAGAGTAATGTCTAAAATGAATAATCATGCAATCTACTAGATAAGTTGCATCATAAGATAATTAAGATTCAAATTTTAATTCATAGTTTAATGCTTGGAGCTTAGGTTGAACAAAAGACTAATTGAACCTCTATTTCAATCAGTAATTCAATATTTAAACCATTGGTGAAATCCGAAATGCTAGACCTTTGTCTAATTCAATTTCTCTTTATTTTCTTGACTCATTGACTTTTCTTTTATTTCTTTAATTTAATTTGATAATCGAACTCATCCCTTGAATTAATCTTTCAATTAATTTGAAAAATTAAATCTGAAATTGCTATTGTTCCTTGTGGGCTAGACGCCCTCTACTTGCTAGTCTATAATTAACTATGTGCACTTGTAAGTAAAAAAGGTTTTTAAAACTCAACATGAAATCCATGCCAAGCTTTAGGTGTCGTTGTCGGAGAACGGTTAGTAATATCTGATTTTCTTTTACCCTTTTACTCTTTTGTTATTTTTATTTGTTTTTCTTCATTTTCTTTTTTTTTCTATAATTGTAAAGAAATTTAAAAAATAAAATCTTGTTTGGCCATTCTTGTGGTAAAAGTGTGCTAGTATTTTGTTGTTTATGGGTTACATGAATAGTAGACATTCTTTGTTCTTAGACCTTAATGAATATAATCCTTAAATGTTCTCTTAGTAGGATAAGAGCTAAGACTTGTGAATCTAAGAAAAAGATTGTTGGAGAACAAACTCCACCTAAGCAACTTAAGAAGTAGTTCTTTCCTGTCACTTATGATTCACCCTTTAGTACTCCTATGCTCATTATCAAAGGGCCATTTGAGCTTAGCTATTCCCTAATCAAAATGTTGTCATAATTGTTTGGGCTACAGTTTGAAAACCCTTTTAAGCATGTTGATGCATCATTAGAGATTCGTTCGACAGTGTTTTTAACTAGGATCTCTGATGATGATCTTCGTTTGCATCTTTTTTCTTTCGCTTTGAAAGAAGTGTGCTTAATTTATGCTAGTCCCATGCATACTTCTATTGATTGTCCTTATGTTGGTGAGTCTAACCATGTGACTAAACAAGTAAATACTATCCAAGAATTTTCTCCAACCAATAATTCTTAGTCTAATACTTGTAAGCACGATTAGGTGAATCAACCTAACTTTCCATAAAGGTCTCTAATTGTTGAGAATCCTTAAGCTCGGTCTAGCAAACCTACCCCTCTTCATTTCAAAATGAGAGATATGCTCTCTTTCCTTCTCATCAAGCTATATCTGGGAGCTCCGACATAGACCGGGTAACTTATGCTCTTGCTATTTTAACTATTGTTGTTAAAATTATAGATTCTAAGATCCAAGGAATTGAATCCTAGATGCATATTACTAATTCTCACTCACAATATTCAACTAAGTTGGAAACCCAACTTGGGCTATTAACCATAGTTGTAGGTAAAAGAGAAAAGAGAGAACTTCCAAGTCATCCCATAAAGAATCCTTAAGGCCAATAATTTAAATAGTTGAAAATTTTAATGGTTCATAGGAGTGGTAAAGAAGTAGATAACAAAGTGAGTGAAACAAGCCATGATAAAGAGGAAAGATCAAAGACCATTGAGAATGACCTTAAAATAGAAAAAAAGAATGACTTATTCCCTTCCCCTATTGTGTCTAGCCCAATTGTCATGTATATGCCAAGGGTTTTGTGCACTCGAGCCTTGGATGCACCATTCCCTTCTTGGGAAGATAAAGAAAGAATGCGATTCTAGGGATCTTTAAGTAAGTTAAGGTCAATCTTCTCTTTTTAGAAGCGATTAGATAGATTCCCGCTTATGCTAAGTTCATTAAGGACATACACACTTATAAAAGAAATTATAAATAGGATAAGTCCAAAATGGTTCTTCTAAGTAAACAAGTGAGCTCTATTTTGAAAGTTAAAAAAGCACCTAATTTTAAAGATCCTGGCCTTCCTACTAGTTCATGTTATATTAATAATCACAAAATTGAAAGGGTATGGGATTTGGGTTCTAATGATTTTATGCCATATTATGCTTTCTTAGATTTGGGATTAGGTAAATTGAAACCTTCTGGCTGTACTCTTCAACTTACTGAGGGGATTCCCACGATACAAAAAGATAATGTCTTGGATCAAATTGATAAATGATTCTTTCCTGTTGATTTTGTTATGTTAGATATGGACCCTAGTCATGCTTCTAAGTATATTCCTCTTATTTTTGGACGTCCATACCTAGCCCTAGCTAAGCCACCATTAACTATATGTTAGTAGTGATGGATGTCTCAGTCATGAACATGAGGGTTAGGCTTAATATTTTAAAAACTTTTTTCTCAACTAATGTTTAAAGATATATCTGAATGTTTCTTTGTTAATGTGATTGGTGAAATAATTGAATAGGCCTTGCTTGTTATATTAAACAAAGATCCCCTGGGAACTTGTCTTTCCCATAGAGATTTCAGATTTTTTCACTTTGGGAGTAACGTAGATGGGATGGACTCTTACCTTGACTCTACTCCTCATATTGAGTCTTCCTCTTGAGTGCCTCCTCTACCTTTGGCTAGTTATCCTATGCCACCTTCTGTTGCCTGCCCATAAAAACTTGAGTTGTAAGCTTTCCCTGACTCATTGAAGCATATGTTTTTAGGACCTAATGAGACCCCACCTGTCATTATATCATCACTTTTGTGTTGTGTCAACAGAAAGAGTTGATTCGTGTCTTGTATGATTATAAGAGTTCTACTGGGTGGTCGATTGTTGATTTAAAGGGGATACATCCAACTATTTGTATGCATAGAATTCATTTAGGTGACAATGCTAAACCTATTAGAAAAATGCAACATAGACTAAAGCAGCATAAGAAAGAAGTTGTCCAGAAAGAGGTAGTAAAGCTTTTTGATGCAGGCATTATCTATCCAATTCCTGGTAGTCATTGGATCAGTCATGTTCAAGTAACCCCTAAGAAACCTAGCATAGCCATCATTAAGAATAATGATGGTGAACTAATTCCCACTAGATAGACCATGGGATAGAGGTTGTGTATTAATTAAATGAAGCTGAATTATGAAACTATAAAGGACGATTGTCCTCTCCTCTTCATTGATCAAATTTTACATGCCTATCGGGTACATTCGCCTGTTAGAGAATGTCTTTTGGTTTGGGGGGTAATGGGCCCTTCACATTTCAAATATTCATGATGGCCATATTTTCTGAATATATTGATAATTCCATAGAGGTGTTCATGGATGATTTCTCCATTTTTGGTTCTTTTTTTTGATATATGTCTTGCTAATTCGTCAATTATACTAAAAAGATGTGAAGAAGTAAACCTTATCGTGAGTTAGGGAAAGAGTCATTTGATAGTCTAAGAGGAGATTGTGTTGCATCACAAGGTGTCTAAAAGGGGAATTGAGGTTCATATAGCCAAGGTTGATCTAATCTCTAATTTGCCCATTCATTCTTTCATAAAGCAAGTGAAATCTTTCCTTGCTCATGTCAGTTTGCATAGAAGATTTATTAAGGACTTTAGCAAAGTGGCCATGCCTCCTACTAACCTCCTTTCTAAAGATAGTTGCTTCATGTTGGATGAGTCTTATGTGAAAGCTTTTGAAAAGCTTCAATCTCTGTTGTTCTCAGCCCTTATTATGAAGCCCCCTAATTTTTCTCTACCTTTTAATAGTACATATGATGCATATGGTGCTTTAGGTTAAAGATTAAATAGAATGCCTTATGTTATATAGTATGCTAGTAGAACTTTAACTGATGCCTAAAAGAATTATTCGACTACTGAACAAGAGTTGCTAGCTGTAGTGTTTGGAATTGATAAATTTGGTCCAAATCTTTTGTGCTCACAAATAATTATGTTTAGTGATCATGCTGTATTAAAACATGTTTTATCCAAAAATGACTACGACCCTAAGCTAATTAGGTGGATTTTGTTGCTCTAAGAATTTGACATTTGAAACAAAAGATAGGAAGGATTCTGAAAATTCAGTTGCAGGTAATTTGTTAGGGTCTTTACTTAGTATACTAATGATTTAGTTGGATTTTCCGACCATTTTTCTGATGATCAACTCCTTGCTATGTTATATGCCCTCTCCCCTAGTTTGCTCACATTGTGAATTACCTTGGCACTGGAAATATCCCTCGTCAGTAGTCCTAACAAGAGAAAGATAAGTGCTTCTAACAATTAAGGCATTACTATTAGGGGGACCCTTATGTTTTTAAACATTGCCCTGACCAAGAGTACATAGGTGTGTCCTAAAGAGCGAACTCCATAGTATGTTGACCTTTTATTATTCTTATGCCTGTGGTAGTCATTTTGGAGGTTGTAAGACAACTGCTAAAGTCCTAAAAAGTAGGTTTTATTAGCAAACTCTATTTTGTGATGCTCTCCATGTCTATCTCGCTTGTAAGTGTGGTCAACATATGAGTGTCCTATCCCATTGTGATATGGTGCCCATTTCCTCAATTTTGATTGTTAAGACTTTTTATATGTGGGGCATTAATTTTGATGGGTCACTTTCTCCCATCTTTGGGCTTTTTCTATATACTGGTTGCTATTGATTATGTGTGAAAGTAAGTAGAAGCTATGGATACTAGCACCAATGAGCACAAGGTGGTGGTTTGGTTTGTCAAAGAGTACATTTTCTATCGATCCAGGACACCTAGAACACTTATTAGTAATGGAGGTAGTCATTTTTGTCACCGGTCTTTTGAGGCTTTACTTCGAAAATATTTTATGACTCATAAAGTACCTACCCCTTATGCCCCTCAGACTACTAGTCAAGTTGAGCTGTCTAATTGTGAGATCAAGTCCATGCTGGAGGAAATGGTTGAGCCTGTAGCACCCCTAACCCTAGGGTTACTGATGTTATCGTTTTTTTAAATTTTGGGGCAAAACAGATAGAGTTTTGCTTGAAAATTGAGCATTTCCCAAGCTAAAAGCCTTATAATAAATCCCTACATTAAGTAGAAGTATAAAAGAATGCCAAAATAAACTCAACGTCTACATGCTGGAGTTTACAACTCTACGGTTCACTTGCCCGAAGTATGCCAAGCAATAAAGTTCATAACAAAGAAAAAAATCAAATATACAACTTAATGAATCACACATCCAGAGTACTGGGGTTTACATCCCAAAGTATAACTAACTTTATTTAAAGAGACAACTGGCTAATCAAATGGTTGGCTCACATAACCATACAGAGCTACTTCTAAACAATATGCATTACATGAACTAAATTACTTTGTTTACGTACACTTACAATTCTAGGGATACATTATATTACATCGTTTAACTCATAAGTCTACTTCTATATGTGCACACATGACACCTTTTCAAAGCAAGGGGATATTCCAACTTGGCATACATAAATCAACTTCTACCTATCACATCGAAAACATAGGAAAGGGGGAAATAGAGATGGGATGAGTTACCACACACTCAGTGAGTATTTCTCAACTCCTTAAAAACCAAAACCATTTGCAAGCAATAATCATAAGTAGCAGTCACACAATATTTGTATATTACCATCATATTAGGTAATCATAACCCCTAAGGAAAATCAGCACCCCTTAACAACCAAAGTCCCTTAATAATCAAACATTCAGGCACATAAGCTAGCAAGCAACAAGGATAGGGTAAAATGCTTTGAAATACGCAATTCAAAAACGTAGTGACTCATGTTGTATTCAAAGAATAGTTTACAAATCAATCTAGCCTCTTTAAGGCTCATATACTCTTTAAAGTTCCTAAATACCCACATTGGTAACGATTCAAATCATTTTCTCATTTATTAGGAAAATATCTTTTCTTTTCAGGCATAAGATCTCATAATATGCTAATTAGCGGAGATCATCATCCGCCTCATATGAGGTCGTCACTCACGCATCAAGTTATCCCTGGGGTATAACATATTTTTGACCATTACTCTCGTCAAATTCTTTTAGGGTTCTCACTTCTGGGTCTATCTCCCTAGGCATTAGGCTTCCCACAAACCAGGTCAACTCCGTAATCATTTATCCACTCAAGCACTTATCTTAGCCACTAAAAATCATATTAAACCCTCATAGGTTATTAAAAGAAGTCACTGTCACACACAATAAGTTTCACCTTCAAGTGAATCACAAATCATTTCTCTTTAATAGTTACCCACATTATTAAAACCATGCTTACCTAGCAGAATAACCTATAACCCTATTAATGGTTTATGGTTCTTTCATCTTCAACATGAAAAACCTCTTAAAATTATAATGAGTTTACTAACTAACAATTCGTAACTCAAAGTGATTGGCTAGCATATAATTCAAACTAAGTTTCATAATTAACACCTTCAGTTGCCCTTTGTCAGTTCGTTTAAATGCTTTTAAACACAAAGAAAGAGATATAAACAAAGTAAAGCCTTAAAACATTTTCGAATTGGCTAATAGTTTGGTTTTGAACATCCTAGACCTATCAAGTATTAAGTTGAGTCATTCACTAAGTAGTTCAATGATTTAGGATCTTTTTAGGCTATAAATACCTTATCAATCAAATAGGCAGCTGGTGAACATTTAGAAACATTTGAAATTATGGAAACATGCTTCTAACGACCCATTTAAAGATTTCTAAAGTTCATAAACCATTCACATAGAATCATTTAAACAATCAAATGGGAAGGGGACTCACAAATAGCACATTTATATCACTTTGCGGGAACAGTTTCGGCAGAATCTACTTAATATCCTAAATACTTCGCAATCCACGCGATTGCAATTGATAACAAGCACAAGCTCCCTCCTTGTACAACATTCACCATAAAGACCTCAAATCACTCATTAGTTTCACCTCAGGCCATCCAAGTACCAAGCTCGGCTCAATATTGCCATAATTCAATCATTAGTTCGTGAGACCAACATACATAACCGTAGCATTCATACCGATCACCAAAAAAATAGAATTTAAGCATAACCAATCTGATCTAGCAATGATATTTAAATATAATTCAGCTTGCTCTACAAATACCTCAAATCAACTGGTTGGTAACCTAGAGCATAACGTTCACATGCAACCTCCAAAATAGAATTTAGGTATAATTAAACCAACGCAACAGCAACAATAAGGCATAATTCGCCTTGTTCCATAACTCTCCAAACTGACGGGTTAGTAAAGCCACACATCAACTCGACATGCAAGACTCACAAATAAGCATCATCATCATATTTACCCAATTTCAACTATAATTTCTCCAGTTACTGATTACTAACTCAAATTCAAGCATGAACTAACTAAAATAAGTAAAATTCATTGAAATCACTAATAATTAGGAGGAAGAGAAACCCCACCTCGACTTCAAGCTAGGGGCTCATTCAAAGGGCTTTGGGCTTTACTTTGAGTGCTGGAAAAACCCCGATCTTTGACTCCTTTCTGCAACCACGCGAATAGACCCAAAACCTGTCTAACCCTTGCTCACTGACTTGAATTTGTGGTGGATGTTTAGTACAGCAAATTCACACCTAGTTTATAGGAGAATTAAAGTAACTAAAAGCAAGGTTGCATAGCTAAGATTCGATACGCATTTGGGGTTTCGAATCGCAGCCCAATTTAACCAAAAACGTTGCGAAATCCTTCAAATCTTTGCCCAAATTTTATAGCAGAGCATTGTTAGGTTATGGGGGAGGTTGAATGAGGGAAAATTCACGCTGGGTTGAGGAAAAATTGAGGGGTTTTTTTTCTGGAGCTCTGTGGCTGCGTGTATGGAGGGCAAAGAAGAGGAGGAAGAAGAAGAGAGAGAGAAAGATGGAGCTCATGGGGGTTTCGCATCTAGGAGGAAGAAGAGGGGATGCCTGGTGTGTTTGACAAAAATATCCCTCCCCTTTCCCCTTTTTTTTGTTTCGAGCTTGCCTAATAATTAACACCGTCAGTCTAATCTCATACTTCGTATTCTAAACCCAAATCGATAACACAATCTTTCGTCAATTATTCGTCCCAAGTACATGAAGGTTTGCTTTAGTGAACAACAAAACTAATTCTAAGGTTGGCAATCTAACTGTATTCGGAGTCCTACTTGATTTAGTACCCATTAATAATTTTACTAACAATTACTAAAAATTTTCGAAAAAATTTCAAAACTAATAATAATAATAATAACAATAATAATAATAATAACAACAATAATAATAATGACAATAATATTCTTTTTAATAAAATTATCATTCACGCAAGCACATCAATATTATTTTAACTTATATAGTTAATAAAATACGATTTTATGACGCTGTAAGGCGAGACAGTCAGCTTAACGTAAAAATAAAGAATGTGGGCATTACATTCTCCCCTCTTTAAAAGAATCTCGTCCTTGAAATTCTAGGCTCAGTTCAGTCGTACCTAAGATGAGCACACACATGATACAACCTGCACAACTCGCACTAAATCTAAAATCTCGATTACAATTAATTGTATCGTTTCAATCGAAAAAGAAGCTTATGGAATCCAATCTACTCCTCGCCAATCCTCTTCGAGCGCAACTCACTCTATTTAGGCGCCGAAGTTAATCACATAAAAGAGAGACAAATAAGTTGGCGTGGAAAACCATATTAAGTTTGTTTTGAAAAAAAGGAATATAGACTTTCAATTATCTAGACTCAATCCGCACAGTAAACAACTCTATATATATGCATCATTATGAATTGGCATCTAAACGTATGACAATTGGGCCCTAACATCTGAAGGTCATATACAGGTAGTTTCATTCTAAAACATGAATTCAAGTCAATTTTAGGATCAAAACAGTTAACATGGAGACTACTATAACACACTAGAGTAATTAGGACATCATAATACATCACATAGCATCACTTTAGTACAATGACATCACATAGAATCAACAACTCAGCATTCTTATAAACAGCATGAATGCGTCTAATACATATATAGCAGGCAATTTATAAAAGGAAAACATATGCACTGACATTCCTATGTCTATACATCAATCCCAACTAACTTTCAGGCATTTCATTCATGGCAACTTATGCAGGATACGTCAAGGTCATATGAAGGTAGTTAACTTAGCCAGGTTCGTTAAAAAATATAAAGATGTCAAATCACTCTTAAGGTTAAACCAATTAACCAGGAAGCTAGCACATCACACCAAAGTAGCAGAGACATCATATTACATCATATTGATAATGACGAAACTTGCAGTAGCACTCGACATCACATTGACATCATGTAGAGTTAACAGTAGAGCACACCAAGGATTAAGAATCACAAGTAGCATGAACCAGCATTACATGTCGAAAGGAACAATTTGTAAAAGAAAATGCTAAGCCACGGACATAACTTGATGGGTGGTAAAAGTTTAGTATAGGTCCGAACATAAGTCGTTCAAGGGAGGTAGATACATAGTTTCTTGGTTATGATAGGTTTTGTACACGGTCGGCACGCCTAGCAATGCCTTTATATAGGTTAACTATCATTCCATGGAAGTTCAACGACCAAGGTAGGTGAGGGTATCGCCACCAGGAAACTTGTAGTTTTCGTTGGCAAGGAAGACCACTAAGTATTTATTTAGAGCTCCTACGCTAATAAGTCAATAGTTACACTTGGCAAAGAGGGTGATTTCCGATTTATATGTAGCTAAAAGACAAGCAGAGAAGATAATTGTGAGTTTTGATGGTGGGGAGACTTTCCCTAAGGCCCCTATTTAGAACTGATCATCTCCTAAGCCATAGATTCATACAAGAGAATGGTTATACTCATAGACTTGTATCCAATGGTGGTAAGGTATAGGGAACTCTAATGCATTTCGCACATTAACTGACCGGGGAAAGTAGGCAGGTGTTTTCTTGGTGATGCTGGATTTAATGCCAAGTTTATGCATCAAGTATCGCACTTATGTCCAAGCTAACGTAATGCTCTACCTTTGAGTCTCATTTAGAATTGGTTATTTCTGGATCATAGAAATATGCAATATGATGCCAGGCTCATTTATTTCTATTAATCACATTGGTACACATCTTGTAACTTAATTGTCAGCATATATTTCGATATGAATATGTGAATGCAAGTTCTTATGGTCGGCTTATAATGCTTTAAATACGTGTGTATGTAGTTATTCAACTATAACATGAGATCATAGAATTCACGAAATCAAAGTAACAACTCAGAGGTCATACCATGCCCTAAATTACATAAGTTAAACCATTTGGCTAATTCAGTCACATGCCAAACCAAACTCAAGTCAAGCAAACACCAAGATGTGCATTTACTAGACAATTTATTCACAAAACACCTGCATGATCGTGCATAACAAACCTAAGTAACTATACAAGCGTCCATGACCTTTACATTTTGCATAATGTTATTCTTATGCTTCAAAACACATAAGCTCACCATAGTGTCTCACGAAAGGGCATCTGGACGAGTATACATAAGTGCAACCCTTATTTAAAATCTAGGATCAAGAGTATGCCTTGAGGTTTGTCTAAATTGTTAGGATCTAGCCATCGATAAGCTAGCAATGGCATTAATGATGTCACGGATACATGTTGAGGCTTTACAACACATTTTGTCTCATAAGGTGATTGTTGAAGTTTGAGGAACTCCTAGTACGGATGGGAGGTTCTACCCTCTACTATGAGACATTCTGACTTCTGCACTTGTTGTTAATGCTTGAGGAGATGTTGGACAAGTATAGATCATTGCCCCAAGAGGTAACGAGGGGATGCATGTCATATAACAATTCCAATGTCTATCGGGTTCTTCCTTTTATCTGCATTCTAGATACGTTGAGGTTGATATAGCTAGGGCACTATCAATATATTAAGAATAGCGTTCGATGCCAAGATGAGCATAAAGCCTAGCTGACTCGTGAGCAACAGTAGTTACATGTTAGGAAGCAAGGACGGCTCTTTATATGAATGACAATCCATATTAAAGCCTCATCTAAGTATTAATGGCACATTTACGAAAGGTGCGGAATAACACTTAGACAACAATCAACAAGACCCTATCACAATTTCCCATAATGACACGTGCGAACTCAGTTCCTTTAGCAATTGGGAATTCATGTAAAAAGGGGTATTGCCTAAAGGAACTTTTAGTCAAGAAAAACAATCTTTTAGTGACATACTATCAACTTGTCATCAACACATCAAGCATCGAATGCATCTTGGCATATGGGTATTCAAAACATCCACTTACACATAGAAACTTATGCTCATAGAACGAGGCTCGAACATCATTGTAAAGCAAATGTAGGTCCTCAAACGCAATAATAAGGCTTAACTATATAATTAAAAAGCTCTTTTGGTGCGAAAGAAAAACCTTAACTCACTATTTAGGAAGGTTCTTAACTTTCAAAGTCTCTAAGTTTCGAAAGGAGAATAGTTTAACTGCTTCTAACTGTTTGTCTACCAACCATTGAGTACATCTGCTCACTCCCTTATGGGACCCAGGGAGCAAATCGTACTTTATGGGCAAAAATGAGCTTAGAGTTAAGACTTTTCCAATCATTTGAATTCAAATCAAGCGTACTTTAAACTTTCAATTTGAATCACCAAATTGCATATACAATCATTATTAAGCTAACACTTAGCTCATTCCCGAGAATACAAGTCATTCGGCCTATACTCTAGCAAATGATTCATTCATTCATTCAATGAGCTCACCCAAGTCCTACATATCTACGTAAACACACCAACGTTCACACAAAAACCACATTTGCATAAAAGCAGGCATATATCACGTCATTAGGAACACGTTCCTAGATAACTATATGAAATGTAAAACTCAGGTCACAGCCTATGGTCGCAGGAGCTTGCTTTGACACCATCTGTTACACCCCTAACCCTAGGATTAGTGATGTTATCATTCTCTTAAATTCTGGGGTGAAACAGATAGAGTTTCGCCTGAAAACTAACCATTTCCCAGGATAAATGCCCTACAATAAATCCCTGCATTGAGTAGAAGTATAAAAGAATACCAAAATAAGCTCAACGGCTACACATTGGAGTTCATAACTCTACGGGTCACTTACTCGGAGTACGCCAAACAATAAAGTTCATAACAAAGAAAGAAATCAAATATACAACTTGACGGATCACACATCCAGAGTACTGGGGTTTACATCCAAAAATATAACTAACTTTAACTAAAAAGACAACTGGCTAATCAGATGATTGGCTCACATGACCATAGAGAGCAACTTCTAAACATTATGCATTACATGAACTACAGTACTTTGTATACGTACGTTTACAACTCTAGGGATACATTATATTACATTGTTTAATGCATAAGTCTACTTCTATATGTGCACATATGACACCTTTTTAAAGCAAGGGGATATTCCAACTTGGCATACATAAATCAACTTCTACCTGTCACATTGAAAACCTGGGAAAAGGGAAAATAGAGATAGGATGAGCTACCACATGCTCTGTGAGTATTTCTCAACTCCTTAAAAGCCAAAACCATTTGCACGCAATAATGATAAGTAGTAGTCACACAACATTTGTATACTACTATCATATTAGACAATCATAATCCCCAACGAAAATCATCACCTCTAAACCTCGTACTAAGCCACTCAACCTCCTTTATAGCCCCTTAACAACCAAACTTCCTTAATAATCAAACATTTAGGCACATAAGCAAGCAAGCAACAAGGATAGGGTAAAATGCTTTCAAATACGCATTTTGAAAACATGGTGATTCATGTTGTATTTAAAGAATAGTTTACAAGTTAATCTAGCCTCTTCAAGGCTCATATACTCTTTAAAGTTCCTGAAATACCTACGTTGGTAATAATTCAAATCATTTTCTCATTTATCAGGAAAATATCTTCTCTTTTCAGGCATAAGATCTCATAACGTGCTAAATAAGGGAGATCGTCACTCGCCCTATGTGAGGCCACCACTCCCGCATCAAATTATCCTTAGGGCATAGCATATTTTGAACCATTACTCTTATCAGAGCCTTTTAGGGTTCCCATTTCTAGTCTACCTCCCTAAGCATTGGGGTTCCCGAAAACCGGGTCTACTCCCTAATTATTTGTCCACTCAAGCACTAATCTTAGCCATTAAAAATCATACTAATCCCTCATAGGTTATTGAAAGAAGTCACTACCACACACAGTAAGTTTCACCTTCAAGTGAATCACAAATCATTTCTCTTTGATAGTTGATTATATTATTAAAACCATGCTGCCTAGCAAAATAACCCATAACTCTATCAATGGTTTATGGTTCTTTCATCTTCAACATGAAAAACCTCCTAAATTATAGTGAATCTACTAACGCGCAATTCAAAACATAAAGTGATTGGGGAGCATATAATTCAAACTAAGTTTTGTAATTAACACCTTGAGTTGCCCTTTTTCAATTCATTTAAATCCTTTTAAACACAAACAAAGAGATATAAACAAACTAAAGCCTCAAAACATTTTCGAACTTGCTAATAGTTTAGCTTTTAACATCCTAGACCTATCAAGTATTAAGTTGAGTCATTTACTGAGTAGTTCGATGATTTAGAATCTTTTTAGGCTACAAATACCTTATCAATCAAATAGGCAACTGGTCAACATTTAGGAACATTTGAAATTATGGAAACATGTTTCTAATGACCCATTTAAAGATTTTTAAAGTTCACAAACCATTCACATAGCATCCTTTAAACAATTCAAGTGGGAAGGGGCTCACAAATAGCACACTCATATCACTTTAGAGGAACAGTTTTCGGCAAAATCTACTTAACATCCCAAATGCTTCACAATCCTCATGATTGTGATTGATATCAACCCCAGGCTCTCCCTTCATACAACACCGACCATAAAGACCTCGAACCACTCATTAGTTTCACCTTAGGCCATCCAACTGCCAAGGTGGGTTCAATGTTGCCCTAATTCAATCATTAGTTCGTGAGAGGAACATACATAGGCATAACATTCATACCAATCACTAAAAATAGAATTTAAGCATAACCAATCTGATCTAGCAATGACATTTGAACATAATTCTGCTGCTCTACAACTAACTCAAATCACTCTGTTAGCGACCTATATTATAACGTTCACATGCAACCTCCAAAACAGAATTTAGGCATAATTAAACCGATGTAACGGCAACGTTAAGGCATAATTCACCTTGTTCCACAATTCTCCAAACTGACCGGTTAGTAAAGCCGCAGATAAACTCAACATGTAAGAATCCTAAATCAGCATCATCATCATATTTACCCAATTTTAACTCTAATTTCTCCATTTACTGATTACTAATTCAAATTTAAGCATGAACCAACTAAAATTAGTAAAATTCGTTGAAATTACTAATAATTAGGAGGAAGAGAAACCCCACTTTGAATCTAAGCTAGGGGCTCATTCAAAGGGCTTTAGGCTCAACTTTGAGTGCTGTTAAAACCCCGATGTTCAATTCCTTGTGGCAACCACAGCCTAGACCACACGAATAGACCCAAAAACCGTCTAACCCTTACTCACTGGCTCGAATTTCTAGTGTGTGTTTAGTTTAGTGAATTCATGCCCAATTTATAGGAGAATTGAAGTAACTAAAAACAAGGTTGCATGGCCAGGCTTCGATATGCATTTGGACATTTGAATTGTTGCCCAATTCAACCAAAAATGTGGAGAAATCCTTCGAAGTTTTGCCTAGATTTCACAACAGAGGATTATTAGGTTATGGGGAGGGTGAATGAGGGGAAATTCAAGCAGGGTTGAGGAGAAAACGAGGGTTTTTTTTGAAGCTCTTTGGCCACGTGTATGAGGGCAGAGAACTGGAAGAAGAAGAAGAGGAGAGAGAGATAGAGCTCGGGGGGGTCTCGTGTCTAAGAGGAAGAAGAGGGGAAGCCTGGCACGTTTAATAAAAATAGCCCTCCCCTTTCCCCTTTTTTGTTTCAAGCTTGCCCAATAATTAACACCGCCAGTCTAATCTCGTACTTCGTATTCTAAGCCCGCATCGATAATACAATCTTTCGTCGATTATTCGTTCCCAAGTGTATGAAGGTTCAATTTAATGGACAACGAAACTAATTCTAAGGTTGACAATCTAATTGCATTCGGGTTCCTACTCGATTTCGTGCCTGTTAATAATCTTTGTTAACACTTATTAAAAATTTTCGAAACTAATAATAGTCGTAATAATAACAATAATAATAACGACAATAATATTCTTTTCAATAAAATTATTGTTCACATATTTACATCAATAATATTTTAACTTATATAGTTAATAAAATATGCGTTTCTAACGATATAAGGAGAGACAGTCAGCTTAACCTAAAATGCGGGGACTACACAGCCCGATCAAGTAGCTACCCTCTATGTCCCTCGGATTGGATGATGCTTTTTGGGCCTATTAATACCTCCTTGCTGACTTCTTTTCATTAAGTCTTCACTTGATATGAAAGAGGAAGGTTCTATGAAAGATGTTGGTTCTAACCGTAGGCTTCAATTCAATGAGTTAGATGAATAGCATACTGAAGCCTATGAAAATTTGAGATTTATAAAGCCAAAACCAAACCTTTTCATAATGAAATGATTTCTCGTAAATCTTTTAAACCCAATTAGAAGGTTTAAGTTTTTAATTTTAAACTTAAGCTACTTCCCAATAAGTTGAGGCCTAGATGGCATGATCCTTTTGTTGCCCATTAAGTATTTCCCTTTAGGTTAGTCCCAATTTTGGATCCCGATGGTGGTTGTGTTCTAACTGTCAATGGTTAATGTTTGAAACCTATCATGACTAATAAGATTAAGTCTGGTTTAAATGAGTCAATCAATCATGTTGACCCAATTTACTATGATTAGTAGATTGGACCTTGTCTGGCTAAAAAGATAAAACTTAATGCTTGTTGGGAGGTAACCTAATTCATCTGAGGTGAATTTTAGGTCTTTTTTTTTTCCCCTTTTGTTGAAGGTCCACTTATGTCTTAGATGCGACATTTGACTCCATTTTAGCTTATGTGGTTAGTGGTGGTATTGAAGGCACCTTTGGAGTTGGATCATAAGGCTTATGCTCAAATGTTTTCCTCACATTGTTAGGTTGTATTACTCTTTTGCCCTCTTTCTCCTTATTATTGTGTTTTACATTGAAGAGAATGTAAGGTTTAGGTATAGGGAGAAGGCAAAATGAAAAATTTTGAGAAAAAATATTGAAACTTTTTGACTTGTGAACTTGATTTTGTGAAGAGATTGGATGTTCTAATTATGTATGTTCTACCCTTATTATGCAGATGTGATTATGTGACCCATGCCTATTAGAGATTATTTTAAGCTTTAACTAGTGGATGGCTAAATTATTTTTACTGCACTGATGTCACTGTACAGTTGATTTTGAGTTTGAGATGCAAACCGACTTTCGAAGTCATTACAAGTATATAATAAGTATTAAGTTCCCCACAGACTATTTAATGAATAAATAAAATGAAATGAGTATAATGCGTCTTGAGCCTAGTACCATTGTTCATGTTTTTTTCTTTTAAAATTTATTTCTCACTCAAGTCACGACTATTAGTCAAACTAAATGTGAGTCAATTCTTCATTGAAGCCAGCATCAGACCGGAACATTGAATACAAGAAAATGTCCAACATTAGTGGCATTTACTCGAATTAATTTTAGGAGCTTAAAGGGTTGAATTTATAGCTATAAAAGGGGGCTAGTGGCTAGGGAAACAATCACTCATCCAAACATTTTGCCATTCTCTTATCTTCTATCTTCCATTTTATGAGAGAGTCTTTATAAGACAAGACTAAATGGGCTGTGGAGTTTAGAAGAAAATATGCTTGGTTAGCTATTTTGTCTTCTTTTTTCACCTCATTTGTGAGTTAAATTAAAGAGTCTATGTTTTATACTATAGTATTGTGTAATTGAGTACCAGGATTTGGACATAAGAAGAGAAATACACTACTAATTAGGAGTATAGGTAGATCAACTCCAATGGTATTTTCTCTAACTATAGCTAGCTAATGTGCTCCTCTAGGATTAAGATTGATCCTTGAGTAATAATATTATTTTATTAATATCTTTTGGGGTTTATTTTTTGTCTCTCATATTGCATAATTTTGAGTTTTTATTTCATCCTACCTTATTTATCCATATTATTACTGTAACACCCCCAGATTTCTAAATCTTTGTTTGCTACTAATTTAACCTGCCCGATAGTGGAAATTCCTAACGGGGTGTTACTGCCGTATTTCCTTCTAAGAAATACTAGGTTGGATATCAAATTAACAATTAACACAAAAAACTTGTAGAGTAATTCAACCTTACATCATTCAGAATTTCAGTAACACTAAATAAATCAAAAACTACTGTTTATCGACATCTAACATCCATCTCATAAATTTCCTGCGTTCGCACCTCGCCCTACTTTTATGTCCCCAGCCCCAGGCACAACTAGATCACCTGAAAACAAAACATTTTATAAAATGTGAGATAAACTCAGCAACAAGCACCCCTAACAGTCAAACATGCACACAAATTCATTTTGAAAACATTTTAAAGGGGAAGGGACAGCAAAAACATCTTTCAACATGCATCAGTTTCAATTTGCTTTTGGGGGAGTGACCCTAGTGGGTCTCATGGCCTGCGCTTGTCACAGTGCAGCCGCTTAACTCATTCCTGGCCTATCGCTACTCAAGCGGTTACCGCTTAACTGTTCCTAGCCTACCACCAACATAGGTGGTTACCGATAACCTGGCCTACGTCTCGACCGAGCACGTGGCCGCTCACATGCATGCACTTATTACGCGGGGAAGGCTATGGCCTTCAACTCACTCAAACACATAAAACTCACCCCATTTACTCCTTTTTAATTAACAGGTTCTTACTCCTTATTGAAGTCAATATAACACAATCAGTTCATTCGATTTCAAGCACCTTTCCCATAACAACACAATGAAAGTTTATGTCTCTACTCGAATCACATTATGTTTCGACTTCCTCAACATAGCAAGTTCCAATTTTTCAGAACATACACAACGCACTGTTTCCATCAAGACTTTATTTTTTAATTAATGATTCAGTGTTCCTTCAGTTTGAATAGTAAAGCCAGAAATTCTTACTCACGTTCCAAAACATTCACAGTTGAGCCACACAAGGAAAGGTTAGGGAATGATTGTTACCTGGTTATCGTACAGTTGACGGGTTCGGTTACTTAATAATAGGTTCGTTGGTCCGCACCTGGCCCATGTATAGTCCATAATCAATCCACATTTAATTTAGGACCTCTTCGGTCCTCCCAAATTTTATTATTATTTTTTTCCTTTTATAACCTTTCCCAAACTTTTTAGTTCAACCCATCCTTAACCCTAGTTAAGGGTCAATTGGCCAGATTCTAGGTGCGACTTTTAGTAGCTATAACTTTTCTTACCGATGTCCAAATTCCATGTTCTAGATCAATCCCAAAACCTTGAGTAGTCCCATACATTTCCTATGTTTGGGATTTGGCCTGATTCTATCCTGAACTAGGTCATAATCTCATTTATTTCAGAACTATCAATGATTGTTTTCCCATGACCTCCCCTAGAAGAATTTATTGCATCCTGGGCTATGCTACTCAAAACGGTCTGATTCAAAAATGCAAATTTTTGTTATATCCAGAAGTTCACACCCAATAAATTTCATAATTTTTAGCAACCAATTATGGCCTAGGGAATTTTTCCAAATCCATGGTTGCAACAGTCCTAGTTTCCGCTTCCCAGTTTCTCCCTAGGTTTTTAACCTTACTTCCAAAATTCATAATTTTTTCTTCAGACCTCCAAAAATCAACCTCTTCCCCAATGTGGCAAGATAATTTTGTGTAGTACAACTTTCATGTTTAGAGTTTGTTAAAAATCGAACAATAAGTAGGCCAAAAACTTCAAAACCCGAGATCTACACCAACAGCCTTGATTTTTACAGGGTTTGGTATTTCCACCGTAACTTCTTCATTTTAACTTTGCTTTACTTGATTCAAAAACGCACGTAATTTTCACATTCCAATCCATCTACCATAAAAAGTTCAGAATTTTTGAACAACTAGATTAATTCCTACAAACTTTCAAAGTCATGGTAAAATAGGGATTGAATCTAAATATTTTTCTCCTCTCTCTTATGCACGGTTTTTGCCCAGTTTTAGTGCACCAAAAATTTATCAATTCTCAACTACTTCATTAAACCCTTACCCAGACCCAATTATGCCAAAAGAAACCACTTTTACTGAGAATAAAAATAAAACACCATTAAATCATCATTATGAATTACCTTGAGTCGAAACCGAGGTTAGTTCAATGGGGTTTCTGCCTTTGCTCAAGTTCAACAGCAAAAAAGCTGAGAGAAACAATAAAAAAAATTTTAATCAAAAATCTCATTCACAAGGATCATGAAAATCGCACAAAAAAAAAAAAAAGAAGAAGTTAAGAGTGTGGAAAAAAAATTTTTTTTTTTCTTTTGATGCATGGAGATGCATGGATCTCAAGCATTCCCCTTTTGTGTAAACTTTACCAAAACAAGGAAGATGGCCATGAGGGGAGGTGGTGGCAGCACGGCAGCAGCGTGGTGGTGGTGGTGGTCCGGTGGTAGTGAGGGAGTTGAGAGAGAGATGGGAAGAGAGAGAGAGAGGCGTTAGGGAGAGTTCGGGTTTTGGGTTTGAGGGGGTGGTGTGCGTGTAAAATAAAGGGGGGAAATTTGATTTCAAATTTTTTTTGGGGTTTGAGAGGGAGGCGGCCGAAGGGGGAGGTGAAGTAGGGTTTCTTTTTTTTTAATGATAATAATAATAATAAAATAATAATAATAAAAAAATAATAATAATAACAACAATGGATTTTATAGAAAAGAAATCAAAAGGGAAATTTTGGAGATTTTAAAACTTACAAAAAAAAAATTTATTAGAAAATTCCACGAGGACTCATTTGACATTGGCTTGGGTTGACTTGGGTCTAAATGGGTCCAACTGGACATAATTTCTCAAACCGAATTCCTGGGTTTTACAGACTACCCCACTTAAGAAAGTTTCGTCCCCGAAACTTCACTACGTCGCAACGAACCACTATTACAGCCTGAATTTTTGAGGTTTTACATGCTAGCCCACTTGAGAGGTTTCGTCCTTGAAACTGATATGCACCTGATTATGTAAATAGATAGGGGTATTTGTCGCGCATCTCCTGCTCCGGCTCCCACGTGGCTTCAGATGTCTCATGGTTGGCCCAAAGGACCTTCACCAGGGGCACTATCTTTTTACGGAGGTACTTCTCCCGCCGATCCAAGATTTGTACAGGTTTTTCCTCATACGATAAATCTTCTTAGAGCTATATGGGATCAGGTTCGATCACGTGCGAGGGATCTGAGATGTATTTCCGCAACTGCGACACATGGAATACATTATGCACCGTCTGAAGTTCAGTCGATAGCTCTAGTTGATAGGCCACCTCTCCAACTCTCTGTATGATCGGGTACAGTCCGATATACCTCTGGCTGAGCTTCCCTGCCTGCCCAAATCTCGCGACTCCTTTGGTTGGAGAGACACAGAGAAATACATGATCGCCTACCCGGAACTCAAGTGGCCTACGCCTCCGGTCGGCATAGCTTTTCTGGCGGCTCTGGGCGGCTTTCATTCGTTCCTAGATTACCCTTACTTTGTCCGTGGTTGCTTGGATCAATTTCGGCCCGATAGTCAAGGCCTCGTCAATCTCCTGCCAATAGAATGGAGTCCTACATTGCCTCCCATACAGTGCCTCGTACGGATCCATGCCAATGCTTGCGTGGTAGTTGTTGTTGTACGAGAATTCGATCAATGCCCGTTGTTCGTCCCATGTGCTCTTAAAATCCAAGGCGCAAGCCCGCAACATATCTTCCAAGGTTTGAATAGTACGTTCTCTCTGTCCGTCGGTTGCAGGGTGAAAGGTAGTGCTAAAATGTAATAACGTTCCGAATGCTTCCTGCAGCTTCTGCCAGAATCCCAATTGAAACCGAGTATCCCGATCCGACACTATGGAATTGGGTACCCCGTGTAGCCGCGCTATCTCCTCGAGGTAGGTTTGAGCTAACTGATCCAAGGTCCAAGTATTTTTCATGGCTATGAAATGCGCCGACTTCGTTAGCCTATCCACTATAACCCAGATTGCATTGTGCTTCCGTTGGGTCAACGGCAACCCTATGACAAAATCCATGGACACAAAATCCCATTTCCACTGAGGAACATGCAGCGATTGTAAAAGTCCTGCTGGTCGTTGGTGCTCGATTTTTACTCGCTGGTAGGTCAGACACTTTGCCACATAATCAGCCACTTCCTATTTCATGTTACTCTACTAGAACGTTTGCCTTAAGTCCTTATACAATTTATTACCCCTAGGGTGTATTGAATGTGGAGTATTGTGCCCTTCGTCTAAGATCTTCTTCTTAAGTGCCTCTACGGCTGGAACACACACCCGATTATGGAATCGTATGGTTCCATCCTCATGAATTACGAATCCGGGTGCTTACCCACCAATATCTCTTCCCTAATTCGTTCGAGTTGAGGGTCTATGGTCTGGGCTACTCGGATTTCATTTATGAGAGTCAGCTGCACCTCTAGGGTGCAGAGTATAGGTTTCGACCTCGGGGTAATCACATTAAGCTCCAACTTGTGAAATTCCTCACATAACTTGCTTGGGAGCGCCAGTAAACAGCTCAGTGCTGAGTACAGTCAGTGACTTAATGCGTCGGCTTCTACATTAGCCTTCCCCGAATGGTATTGGAAATGGATGTCATAATCCTTTAGGAATTCCAGCCACCTAGTCTGTCTCAAGTTCAGATCCTTCTGTGAGAAAAGGTGCTTCAAGCTCTGGTGGTCGGTGAAGACTTCACAACGTACCCCATATAGGTAATGCCTCCAGATTTTAAGAGCAAACACTACTGCCGCTAACTCCAGGTCACGAGTCGGGTAGTTCCGCTCATGTATCTTCAGTTGTCAGGAGGCCTAGGCTATGATGCAACCCTCTTACAACTGCACACACCCTAAACCACTCCTAGAGGCAACGCTATACACTGTAAAGTCCTTGTTAGCAGTTGGTAAGGCCAGTATTGGTGCACTCGTCAGTCTCTTTTTGAGCTTCTGGAACGCTTCCTCACATTGCCCCGTCCATTCATACCTAGTGGCTTTTTTGGTTAAGTTCGTAAGCGTAGTGGCAATTTTTGAGAAGTTTTGAACAAACCGGCGATAGTAACCCGCCAAACCCAAGAAACTCCTTACGTCTGTTGGGTTTTTAGGTCTGGACCAGTTTGACACCGCCTCAATCTTTTGGGGATCCACCGACACACCATCATTAGATACTACGTGCCCCAGGAATGCTACTTTTCTCAACCAGAACTCACATTTCGACAACTTCGCATACAACTCGTTTTTCCTCAAAACTTCTAGGGTTGTTCATAAGTGGTGGGCGTTGTCCTCTGGGGCTCTCGAGTAAATGAGGATATCGTCTATGAACACCACCACGAACTGATCCAAGTAAGGTTTAAAGATCCTGTTCACAAGGTCCATGAAGGCTGTCGGGGCATTGATGAGGCCAAAGGGCATCACCACAAACTCGTAGTGTCCATATCGGGTACGAAACGCAGTCTTGGGTACATCTTCATCCTTAATTCGGAGTTAGTGGTACTCCGAACGAAGATCAATTTTGGAAAAAGTTCCCACGCCCCGCAGCTGGTTGAATAAGTTGTCTATTCTGGGCAGGGGGTAACGGTCCTTGACCGTTATCTTATTCAGCTCCCGATAGTCTATGCACAATCTTAGGGTCCCGTCCTTCTTCTTCACGAATAAGATCGGGGCTCCGCACGGAGATGTGCTAGGTCGGATATACTCTTTCTCTAAGAGTTCCTTCAACTGGGTCTCCAATTCTTTAAGTTCAGCTGGTACCATCCGGTAGGGTGCCTTAGAAATGGGGGTGACTCCAGGGGTGAGGTCGATACAAAACTCCACCTCCTTAAGAGGTGGAATGCCGAGAATTTCATCGGGAAATACATCCGGGAATTCCTTCACTATAGGGATGTCCTCCAGGGAGGACTTGGCATCCTTAGTATTCACCGCATGACACAAAAATCCCTCACATCCTTTACCTAACAACTTGTGAACTTTCATTACTGATACCAATTTCACTCCCATTCGGGGACTCTGACCTCTGTGCACTATCTTCTGCCCGTTAGGCCCTTTCAGGGTGATTTTTTGTTTCGAGCAGTCTATCTGAGCCTGGTACTTAGCTAACCAGTCCATCCCTAAAATAACCCCAAAATCCGTTAACTCAAACTTATATAGGTCCGCCAGGAATTCACATTCATACATTCTAAGATGGCAACCCCCGTATAACTCCTCACACGACACAGTCTTCCCATCCAGGAGGGTCACAGACAGTAATGAAGATTTACAAGTGAGGGTGAGTCCTAATGTCTCAACCAGCCTAGCAGAAATAAACGAGTGCGCGGCACCCGATTCAAAAAACACATCTATTAGTTGAGTTAGGAGAGAGAAAGTACCCATCACAACATTAGGAGTATCCTCCGCTTCCTTCTTTCACATCACATAGACTCTGCCCCCATTGTTCCGAGGCGGTTGATAGGGAGGTCGGGCTTGGGTTTGCTAAGGTGCTCGTTTTTGTTGGTTGGGGTTTGCCACCTGCCCTCCCCTATTCTGATATGGTTGCTGAGGTCTTTGCCCTTGCCCTTGAGTCTGGCCCTGCCTTTGCACAGTAAGAGGTGCATGGAGTGGGCAGTCTCGAACCTGGTGTTGGTGACTTCCACAGCGGAAGCATATCTTCACTGTTCGACACTCTCTGGCAAAATGTCCTGGTTTCCCGCAAGCATTGCAGATCACCTTGGGCCGTGTATTGGGATACTGGCCACCTCGGTTGAAGTTGCCAGAGTACTGACCCCCAGCAGGTCAACGGTTCTGCTCTTATGATTGGAAGTTATCCCGGTTATCCCCCTTCGTTTTGGTTCCCTGCTGTTCATTGAAATAATTGCTCCGCTCCTTCATCGCTCTCTCCACGTTGACCGCCGTGTCATATAGATGAACATGGGAGGCGTACTGACGGACGGACATCCTCTCCTTGATTGTGGGGTTTAGCCCAGCCTCGAACTGGTTCATCTTCAGCCTTTCCTCATCTATGAAGGATGGAGCGAAGCGTGAAAGCTCCATAAATTTCGAGGCATACTCGAGAACGCTCATGTTCCCCTGCTGCAGTCACATAAACTCGCCCTCCTTAGCCTTTTAGAGGGAGATAGGGTAGAAATAATCCTTAATCATCTCCTTGAACTTGTTCCAGTCGAATCCTGGTTCGTGTTGTCTCTCCCTCACTGTAGCCTACCATAAGTCAGCCTTGTCCTCCAAATAGAATACCGCGAAGCCCACCTTCCACTCCTCAAGGCATTGGAGTGCATCGAACGGTTTCTCCATACCCCTAATCCAGTCTTTGAAAGTCTTGGGGTTAGGAGTGCCATCATAGGCAGGTGGATGATGGCTTGTGAACCTCTTGAACATGTAGGAGTTATCCTCCTCTACCCTTTTCTCCCGCACCGCCATTAGTCTCTGTATCTGTTCGTTCTGGAGTCACAATTGTTCTCCTTGTTTCTGCAGCATCTCCAGTAGCAACAAATTGGTACGCTCAGCTCCCGTTGGCGGGTTAGTCTCGTCAATCTGACTACAAGACTCATTCCCATTCCGAGGACGTAGAGCCTCCAGTCATTCCCTGAGTGCCGCCATAGGGATGTCCTGGTTCATAGGGACCCTTGTCTCAGGATGGGGTCCAGCTCGGGACTCACTATTGTGGTCATTGCTTACCGCCATTCTGGTTGGGGAAAATAATTAGGATTTAGTTCCTCTCCTAATAGTTCACAACATATGTTCTACAGAATTTCAAACATACAGTACATGCCAGCGCATTATGCCACATTTGATAGGAGTTCGATTTCAACATATTACCAAGTTCAGGTGGTACAACCACCATGTCACATGTTCAAATAATTCACATCAGACAGGCATCTCATTCATACGATTCATAATTATCATGATGATCATTCTATTGTATAGCATTTCAATACATAAGAGTTCCATACTAACACTTCTCAACAAGGGATGCTGATATTCAAATAGTCTAGGGAGATTTTATTACATAGCATTTCAATAATATAAGAGTTCCACACTAACACTTTTCATTACATCTCAGCGTATATTTTTAGTAGCCCCAGAGGCTTAACAAGAAACAGAGAAACAACTACCAAAACTGTCCTAGCAAAGGAAAAGAAAATTCCAACTTCCTAACTACCTCCAGCTTCTATTGGTCAGAGGCGTCTAGGGGGCAGGTACCCTTACACATCCGGCCACATCTACCCCGCTTCCAGCGATTCACCCCGATCTCGCACTGAGCCCTATACCACAAGGAATTTATCTCTTTCTCTAAGTCTTCTGGTCCTCGAGCTTGCTCATCCTGAATGGTGTGATCCTTCCTTTCTTCTTCCCAATCCTCCATAAGGTCTTCACTTCCCATCAGCTGCCCCTCACTTACCTCAGAGTCATTATCAGGGTCTTCCTCTCCCACTTGGCTTCTCTCGCTGGGGTCCTCCTTGGGGTCTTCCTCAGGGTCTTCCTCTTCCCTAGTCTCTTCTCCTTCAGTACTCCCTCCATAGTCTCCTCCCTCCTCAGAACCCACCTTCATAGGAGCACTCTTCACATCCCTATAATCTCCCTCATCATCTGTTGACTCCTTAACCTGGGTGATGCATCCTCTTCACTAGCTATTGGTAGATAGTCTAGGTCATGGGGTCCCTCCATCCTCAAGTAGTCTAATAGATCCCTCATATCCATCCCTACTGGTTCCCTATCGCACCAACAACAGCTTCCCCATGGGCGGGGATCATGAGCCAGGGGAAGCAACTCATCCACTCTATAACGCCACTCCAGGTCTCCCTTCAAGGTTAGTGACACAAAACACTATTCGGTTGTACTCAATCTCCAAACAGCTGTTGGGCATATCTCCCAAGCATCGGGCTAACACCCACCTCACATAACGTATATAGTCCCAGACCACCTGACCAGGCCTCTTGGCTAACTGCTCGTGTAAACATTGCCCTCGGACACACCCATAGTGTTGGATACCCTCCATTCCTATGCAAGACAATGCATTAATAAGACATGTATTCAAGTAACATTACATATTCAAATAATAATGGATGCATGCAGCCCTTGCCCCGATGCTACTCTCACCCTCTGCGTAATCCTTAAGTCTACAAATTTTTTTTTCTTCATTGCTCTACTTCCTTAAAATCTTTTAGACGAGCCTTCAGGTCAGTAAACCTAAGCTCTGATACCACTTTGTAACACCCCCAGATTTCTAAATCTTTGTTTGCTACTAATTTAACCTGCCCGACAACGGAAATTCCTAACGGGGTATTACCGCCGTATTTCTTTCTTGGAAATACCAGGCTGGATATCATATTAACAAGTAACACAAAAACCTTATAGAGTAATTCAACCTTACATCATTTAGAATTTCAGTAACATTAAATAAATCAAAAACTATTGTTTATTAACATCTAACATCCATCTCATAAGTTTCCTGCGTTCGCGCATCGCCCTACTTTTATGTCCCCAGCCTCAGGCACAACTAGATCACCTGAAAACAAAACATTTTATAAAACGTGCGATAAACTCACCAACAAGCACCCCCTAATAGTCAAACACGCATACAAATTCATTTTGAAAACATTTTAAAGGGGAAGGGACAGCAAACACATCTTTCAACATGCATCAGTTTCAATTCGGTTTTGGGGGAGCGACCCCATTGGGTCTCATGGCCTGCGCTTGTGACAGTGCAGTCGCTTAACTCATTCCTGGCCTACCGCTACTCAAGCGGTTACCGCTTAACTATTCCTGGCCTACCACCAACATAGGTGGTTACCGATAACCTGGCCCACGTCTCGACCGAGTACGTGGCCGCTCACATGCATGCACTTATTACCTGGGGAAGGCTATGGCCTTCAACTCATTCAAACACATGAAACTCACCTTATTCAGTCCTTTTTAATTAACAGGTTCTTACTCCTTACTGGAGTTAACATAGCACAATCAGTTCATTCGATTTCAAGCACCTTCCCCATAGCAACACAATGAAAGTTTATGTCTCTACTCGAATCACATTATGTTTTGACTTCCTCAACATAGCAAGTTTTAATTTTTCAGAACATACACAACGCACTGTTTCCATGATGTCTTTATTTTTCAATTCATGATTTAGTTTCCTTCAGTTTGAATAGTAATGCCAGAAATTCTTACTAACCTTCCAAAACATTCGCAGTTGAGCCACACAGGGAAAGGTTAGGGCATGATTGTTACCTGGTTACCGTACAGTTGAAGAGCTCGATTACTTAACAATAGGTTCGCTAGTCCGCACATGGCCCATGTATAGTCCATAATCAGTTCACATTTAATTTAGAACCTCTTTGATCCTCCCGAATTTTATTTTATTTTTTTCTTTTTATAACCTTCCCCGAACTTTTTAGTTCAACCCATCCTTAACCCTAGTTACGGGTCAATTGGCCAGATTCGGGGCGTGACTTTCAGCAGCTATAACTTTTGTTACCAATGTCGAAATTCAGTGCCCTAGGTCGATCCCGAAACCTTAAGTCGTCCCCTACATTTCCTGTGTTCGGGCTTTGGCCTAGTTCTGTCCCGAACTAGGTCATAATCTTATTTATTTCAGAGCTGTCAGTGATTGTTTTCCCATGATCGCCCCTGGAAGAATTTATTGCATCTTGGGCTATGCTACTCGAAACGGTCTGATTCCAGAATGGGAATTTTCTTACATCCAGAAGTTCACGCCCAATAAAATTCATAATTTTTAGCAAACAATTATGACCTAGGGAATGTTTCCAAATCCGTGGTTCCAACAGTCCCAGTTTCTGCTTCCCAGTTTCTGCCTAGGTTTTTAACCTTATTTCCAAAATTCATAACTTTTCCTCCAGACCTCCAAAAATTGATCTCTTCCTGCAGTTTGCAAGATACTTTTGTGTACTACAACTTTCATGTTTAGAGTTTTTACCAAATTGAACAGTAACCAGGCTAAAAACTTCAAAAACCAAAACCTACACCAACAGCCTTGATTTTTATAGGGTTTTGTATTGCAGTGCTAAGTTCTTCATTTGAACTCCGATTCACTTGATTCAAAAACCCACATAATTTTAACATTCCAATCCATCTACCATAAAACTTTCAGAATTTTTGAACAACTAGATTAATTCCCACGAACTTTCAAAGTTAGGGTAAAATAGGGATTGAATCTGAGTATTTTTCTCCTCTCTCTTATGCACGGTTTTTGCCCAATTTTGGTGCACCAAAAATTTATCTATTCTCAACAACTTCATTAAACCCTTACTCAAAGCCAATCATGCCAAAATAAACCACTTTTACCGAGACCAAAAATAAAACGCTATCAAATCATCGTTATGAATTACCTTGAGTCGAAACCGAGGTTAGTTCAGTGGGGTTTCCGCCTTTGCTCAAGTTCAATGGCGAAAAAGTATAGAGAAACAATAAAAAAAATTTAATCAAAACTCTCATTCACAAAGATCATGAAAATCACACCAAAAAAAAACGGAAGAAGTTAACAGTGTGAAAAATTTTTTTTTTCTTTTGATGCACGAGGATGCATGGATCTCAAGCATCCCCCTTTTGTGTAAACTTTACCAAGACAAGGAGGATGGCCATGGGGGGAGGTGGTGGCAACACAGCAGCGGCGGCATGGTAGTGGTGGTCCGGTGGTAGTGAGGGAGTTGAGAGAGAGAGGGGGAGAGAGAGAGAGGCGTCAGGGAGAGTTAGGGTTTTGCGTTTGGGGGGTTGGTGTGCGTGTAAAATAAAGGGGGAAAAATTTGATTTCAAATTTTTTTTTTGTTTGAGAGGGAGATGGTCGAAGGGGGAGGTAAAGTAGGGTTTGTTTTTTTTTGCATAATAATAATAATAATAATAATAATAATAATAATAATAATAATAATAATAATAATAATAATAACAATGGATTTTATAGAGAAGAAATCAAAAGGGAAATTTTGGAGATTTTAAAACCTCCAAAAAACAATTTATTAGAAAATTCTACGAGGACTCATTTGGCACTGGCTTGGGTTGACTTGGGTCTAGATGGGTCCAACTGGACATAATTTTCCAAATCGAATTTCTGGGGTTTTACAATTACTATTGTTTATTCATGTTGATTTCAATAGTTCAATTTGCTACATCAATTATATATTTGACCTTGATATTATGCAATTTTACTTAAAATTATAATTATTAAAGTTGAATAATTTATTCTTGAATTAGATGAGTAATGTCTAAAATGAACAATTCATGATATGTACTAGATAATATCATATGATAATTGTAATTCATCTTCTTAATTCATGGCCTAATACTTCTAGCTTAGGTTAAATAAGAGACGAATTGAACCCCTTATTTGACTTAGTGTCATAATTCTCTTTAATTTCCTTTCTCTCTATTTTTTTTTTTTTTGGGGCTCATTTTCTTTTCTTTTGTTTTGTTGTTTTGATTTGATAATTAAATTCCTTAAAATATTCCTTTAATTGAATCGAAAAAAATTTAAATTTGAAATTGATAATTTTCCTCATGGGATCGACACTCTATACTTGCTAATCTATAATTAACCTTGTGCACTTGCAAGTAAAAAGGATTTCTAAACTGAACCTCAAATCTACACCAGAATTGAGTGACCATTTATTGTGAATATGACTTGGCTTATTGTCTATGTGCATGGAGAATATAGACTTTGAAAGTGTTTCTAATAAGAGTTGATTAGTAGCTTATAGAGTAGGTATAATACATTGGACTCCTCTTATTTCTATGAGTAATCCTTCCCACGCTTTGTTGTGCCTTATTATTTAGTTATCCACTATTCTTACATGTAGAAGATTTTTTACTTTTTCCAGATGAATATTGGAAATAAATTTTTTTTTCTAGAATAGACAAAACAACTACTATCAAGATAAGCACACAATTCACATCTATTATATCCCTTTAAACATATATTTATTAGGATATAAATGCTATTAGGATTAGCATTACTGACATCATAGTATATCTCCATGGTCATACTTTTGACAAATTCATCTTCATAAATTAGCTCATTTAACAACCCTTGTGTTGTACCCAATGACTTTTCTATCTGAACTCATATTTCGATCTACAATGTGTCTTACGGGTTCAAAAATCCATTGCACTCATTTCACTGGTCATAGTAATTATATCATCTTCTTTAATGTATTCTCTAGCTGCAAAAGATCCTTCTCCTTATTCAGATCTCGTACTCATAGTTCTTAATAGTTGGGGTTCAATGGCAATTTTTTCATTCTCATCAATTTTATCACTTTTTTGTTATTGATGTTTTGGGATTAATGAAGCAAGGTATCCAAGACCTATAAATTTTTATCTCCCTTAGATTACATTTTATCCTTTAACTTTTGGGCATTGCGATAGGACTTTCAAATTTTTCAACCTCTATCATGATTATTTTAGTCTTTATCATATCTTAGTATTTGGATATATAGTATTATCTAATTTACGGATTACTTTTAAAATTTCCTTAGTAGGTAAACTAGTTTCCTCATATCCATCCTAGCTATCTTTATCTTAAGGGACAATAAATTTTTTAGCAAATTCATCTTCTTGACTAAAATAATTAAGGAATGGTAGAGAGAGCTCATAAAGACCATCTGGCTGCGTTTATATTTAACTCCTTTAAACGGCAGGATAGACTTAAATAAGGTGTAGGGATGTGTAAATCAACATTTGAAGAAGCTCCATTGGAAGAAGATGAGAATTGTACAAATGGACATTATGAGGGGATTGGGTAAAGTGCCGGGTGAACGGCCTTTTGACCCTTTGAATATGGACAATTTATCCCCTTCTAAATGCCTACCCCTACTTGTTCTAGATATGGTCCTTCGAATGAAGTGAATCAAGCTTTGGTGCCCGATCTAGAGCTTGTTGCAGAAAAAAAGGGTACTTGTTGCAGAGGAGCACAACTGTAATACCTCGACCAAAAGGTCGTCCTCAATGAACAAAACAAAAGATTAAAACAATTAGGAGTGTACAGTGGGTTGATCTCTATTTAATCAAATTTAGCTATGTTTGTCAAGAAATCTCTTCGAATTCTAGGTCTTGTGAAGAGAATTGGAGTGCTTCACTTATTTTAATCACAGTAATATGTGTGCAAAGTGCAATAAGTTCTCCCATACATAATCTCCGGCCAATGGAGACTAGTTGATTAGTTTGTGAAATCATAAATCAACAAATTTACAATTGCAGGAAAAGGGTAAGAAATCTAGTTCTCTTAATTTATGCCAAGGGTCTTCTGATTTACTTTATTGAGGAAAGCAACTTAGAGTTTTCCACTCTCTAACTTTGAGTCAGGTGACTTCCTGAATTTACAACACTAGCCCTCTAGCTTTCAATGCATAACTTGAGGTGAATAGCACTTAAGTGTGCAAAAGAGTAGGAAGGAAACTGACAGGCTGAAGAGCACTAGGTATTGTGATTGCAGATCAAACAAAAGGTTTTAGTTTAGAGGCCTTTTATATCTTCCATAGAAATGGACACTAAAGACAATGGGGTTGCGTAAGGATCCACCTACTCGGGGATATAATCCACTACGAAAGGTCAATTAGTTACTAGGTACTGTACATATTTTTAGAAATGTGATTTCATTATTTTCTTTTTATAGAAATAAGTAAGGCAAAGCTAGGCCTATAACAACCTAAGAGGTTGGGCCTTGGACCTGGCCAACGAACTCGACTGGTTTCCCTATGCAGGGCCAGGTCCAATCCTCCAGTGATTGGGGCCCTACCTGTCTTTCCAATGTAAGCCAGAATCTGGGTACCAGTCTGATCCAGGAACCCGCGCCGGCTCCTAAGTCATATCAGAACCCTAATTCTGATCCAGGCAGATTCTACTGCCATGGTCTAAATCTATTTTCCCTAGTTTAGCAATGCTAGAATAGATGTCGAATGAAACAGTAAAAAAGAAGCATTGATCTTTTTACGAACAAAGTCACCAATGAGTTTTACGAAACCTTTAAATCCATAACATCCTTTAAAGTAGATCATATCGATAGGGACACTAAAGGGACAAATTAAAGCTGCTTCAAAGAGGTTTTGAAAAGGCGCCAAGTAATCCGTAGGCGATGGTACAGTGATACGATGGGATACATCTCATCACCGCACGTCATTACTGATGGCCTCAACTAATCAATACTGGAAATTAAAACACAATCATAGAAGCATATATCCATTCAACTAATCAGAATCATTCATATAATCATACAAAAGGTATAAACTTTAGTCCAATGCAAGCAAAAATAAAGTAAACAAGTCGTAGCAGATAGGGAGCTACCAAAAAATTACCTAAAGATTATCCCTTTGTTAATTTAGCATCAAAAATCATAAAAAACGAACAGAGTAGAAGAGTAGGAAAAGATAGAGTTTTTGCCCTCAGGATGGCCCACCTGAGTTACCTCAGAACCCAGTAGAGTGACACTTTTCCACTGGTTAACCCAATTACCTACCTTCAATGTGTGGAGTATTTTTCTCCTCAAATTTGATGCTCTTCTCTCTCCAATATTATGATTTATTTTGATGCTAATTTGATTTGATCATCTAGCTAATGGAAACTTTTTAATGCCTAATTCATGCTAACTTGATGCCTTTTCTGTACGGTCATTGCCAAGGCTGATTGCACTATTCTTCAATCCAAGGTTCCCAAGTGATCAAGGTAGAGGTGGTCTAATAAATATCCTAAAGACCTATGCATTGATGTAGGTGCACTTGCTAGCCCAAGTGAGACTATGCCGATGTGGCGACCACATAGGCTCGATTGTGCTGGCTATGTAGATAAGATTATGTTGACTATATAGACATGTGATGACCTAACCTTGTATACATGCAAGTCTCATACTAAGCTTACGGTCCATTAGGTAAGGCCCGATCAAGGTATAGCAGATGATAGGTAGGCATAGTGATGTCCTATGCCTTAAATGAGGGGTGAGAAGTTGGGTCACTATTGGCTGAGGCTAGGTTATATGTGTAAGCTGCCGAGGATAGAAAATCTTTCTTTTTAAAGAAGGAGACTCCTTGAATTTTTGCGTTGAAGTGCTTATATTTTGAGGACGCCTCCAATTTCTATTTATTATAACATAAGCCGTAAATGTGTGAGAATAATGATGATTGACGCTGCTTTTAGTTGGAGTAGCCCACAGTCTAGTAAAGTAAATGTTATCCTTCCCATTTTGGGAAGATGCATTTGTTAATGTTGCCCAGAATAGCTACTAGTTTAATGCAAAAAATATGGTTATGTTCTTATCAGGAAACATTTACTGTGAGGGGGGCCCTAACTATCTAGGAAAATATAACATAGTCTCGTTTCGCATAATGGGTGGGTGCCCAACTAAGAAAGTTGAGAATACAAAGTGACTATCCACTCTCAAATTCATAGTCATGGTTGAGACCAAAAGTCTGAATTTTAGAATGGGAGTGAGATTATAGGCTATGATGATTGATAAGTAATGTTTTGTCCAAGTCTGATTCTATGATTGCATGCCATGAATGTTTTTTGTCCTCCAAAAACCAAGGTTTTATTTTCACCGTCCTTTTGCCTGATCCACCTTTACGGGTTCTCGGGCTAGCCGCTCTTCATTCTTTCCTCTTTTTGGACATTAATGAGTTCAATTTAGATGTCCCTTCATAATAAAAAAAATTTTCATCGTGGTCAATCATCGAAGAGGTTACATGCGTATCCTATATGGAATCAGCCCAATCATAGTTCAAGAATAAGAACATACAACTTATAGGAGGGGTGCATCCAGGAGGATCTTTTAAGGTAGGCCTCAAGGTTAAGGTGTCAAAGGAAAGGAATCAGCATGAAGGCTCAAACAATGCTTATAGAATTCCCCAAGGGTGCATTGAGGATAAAGTTAATGCAAATCAGCAATTTCTTTCTTGTCTTATCCTTCTTGTTTTCAAACTCTTCTTTTTTTTTTTCTTCTTTTTCTTTGGATGGGGCTGTTTGGTCCGAACATTTCTTTTTTCTCTTTTTCTATACTGACTTCGATATTGATGCCCCCATAACACACTCCCACTCCCTTGTTGGGTCAGATAATGAAAGAAACAAGCTTATTTGAAGGCTCAAAAGGATTCCAAATGGGAACTTATTAGGCTTAATAAAGGCATTATTATGGGTTGCCAAAGGAGGCCTCCTATCCCAGCCATATCCTTTAAAGCTACATAAGTTATTGTAAAAAATTCTTGATCTTTCCCCTTTCTTAGATAATAGATTGAAATCCTTAGTCTTTTTTCTTCTGCTATCTCTCTCTCTTACTCCATACCTTGCCTTGTGAGATTTTTGAGCTAACCCTTGTTTTTTGCTTTTTCTTCTCTTGTTTTCTCCTTTTTTTGGGTTCATCATAGGCTATAAAAGAAGGATATAAGAATATGCAAAACAACTAGTAGAGAGGCTGATTTTATGACTAAATCAATGTTACATTAGACTTGGATTTACAATAGAAACGGAAGCGAGTGACTCTATGACTCAATATATGACTATGGGTTTAGGACACATCATATCTTCTAAATTTAATAGAGTTCAAGGCATCCTGTGTGGACACATTTTGGGCTTGTATTAAACTATGCTCACTATGTGAATAGATGGGCCCCACTTTTTGCTTTGATGATCTGAAATGGCTAGAATGTCATCATACAGGCCAAGTGGGTTGTTCCCTTCATGAGTGGTTCCAATTAGAATGTATTCAGTGTAGCAATCTAGAGAGTGCACATTCTTCCTTATGGGGTCTTTGTCTTTCTTATCCATATTCGAATAGTTGCTCTTCTAGTTGCTACTAGTCTTGGCAGGTGCCTCCCTAGCTAATTATTCCTCTAACAGCGTATTTACATTCCGTAATGCAGTGAAGTTTTTACATGGCGTGAATCGTAGGTGCTGTCCACATGTGGACCAGAGGTTCCCGATGAATAATTTTACTTGGTCAGCCTCAGAGGGTCGGTTCACCACATAAGCGACTTTTGCCCTCTATCAAGCGAGGAAGTTAAAAAGAGCTTTGCTTTTCCTCCTGCTTAGTTAACTCTAGGTCTTTGAGTGTAATTGGCAGGTTCGCATTGTATGAGTATCAACATAGATCAACATTGTATGAATATTGACGTAGGTCAGCATTGTATGAATACTGATGTAGACATTCTTTACGAAGATCACCCTAATTTGTGACCTTTTGTGGGTTTACAGTATTATACCATCTCATCACATCCTTGGTGAACGTTCAAGGAAATATGATGTGAAAGATGTCATTGCCAAGTCCTTTTAGTGTAATTGCACTAAGAAACTCCCTATATGATGCTGAGGATCTTTAGTTCCGTGGCACTTATTATTTGGCATAGTAAATTTTAGGCGTAATTTCCTATTTAGATGGAAGTGAATCCCACATAGTCATTAAAGTAATTATTAAACACAGAAGATTCCTTAAGCAATGTTCTATTCTATCTACTTGTGGATGGGCTTAAGGAGTGCTCTTTTCTCTTTTTCCTTTCTTCTCCTTATCATCTTCTCCTCCTTCGTTGCAAGGTTTCTCATCTTTTGTGTTGGACATGGACTTAGACTCTATTCTTGACTCGGTAGGAGAAGTTTTCTTAGACTCTTCTTGAAATAGAAGTCTCCTAGTTCGTCGCCTCCGCTCATATGCCCTCTTTGTCCTCCCTATCTTGAGCTAGAAGGTGACAGTTTAGAGAGATGGAATGTTATAAGCAGTCAACCATGATGGATATGGGCAGAAGGAAATGGCTGATGACTTGTAAGTTGAAGAGAAGGAGACAATGACTTGATGGGCTTGAAGGTTCAGGCCGAAATGGGGTATAGGGTTTTAGGCTAAAATCTGGCCTTACCCTAGATTAGGTCGTAAGTTGGCCTTAAAGAGCTAGCTTATGAGCCCAAGTTGGACACAAGTCTTTCTTAGGTGAATCACCAGCCTATATTGACCTATGTATGCTTGTGGTTTGATTTGCCTAGAATGCGCTAGTCTTGCCACATAGGTAGATCTAGGTAGACTCATATAGCGATCCTAGATCAAGGGAATATAATTTTTGGGCCTTGAACTTATGCATAGGTAAGATGTCTGAGCCCTAATTGGACTTATACATTATGAATATGATACACAATTGGATGCAGCTTAGAATAGACTAGTGTTTTGAAGGTCTCATAAAACTTATCATGCGTATTAGGCCTAGATGGAGTCATGGACTTTGTGTGATAAAGTCTAATGATGCATAAGTCAGGCCTTAAGCATCTTACAACTGATGTGCTAAGACTCTAAATGAACTATGTCGATTCATGGACCCAACTGTAACACCGAGAGGCTAAAGTATCATCTTATACCATGTATGCATACCTTAACGGACGTGGACTTGACCTGACCTCCTAGTTGCATCCAGGTCTGGTTCTAACTAGGCCTAAAGCTTATACCATTACTCTTCACAAAGCCCTTATGTGTACAACCGCTTTCGATTTCTGATGGATCCCGATTGGGCTCTGGGCGTTTATATAGGCACAGTTTCACTCCAAGACACAGACTACCAATTCATCTCTCCTTTTTTTTTCTTTTTTTTTTGACAATCATGACGGTGCTTCCCCCTTTTTAACCGAAACTAATACTCTAAATTAGAGTTTGAATCTTTTTCGAATTATAGATCAAGAGTTCTATTAGGACTCAATTGGCCCATAAGTCATTTTAGTTCCTAATCCAATTTCTAGATTCAATTTTTCCTAATTTGTGCTCTCCTAAGACTCACAGTATCAATACATAGTCCTATAGGCTAATGAAGTTAAATTATACAAGGTCATATTGTATTCCAAGCCATACATATGATTTCTAACCTAAGCAAGAGTTCCATGTGCAAAGGTTTCTGGTCAGGTTTGGAACAATCCTCTCACAGTCCAATGATTCATGCGCTAGCCATGCGGTGCATGGTATAGCTAGAACATTTTGGATGCTTTCCTGAGTCATAGGGACTGGAAAAGTATGTCGTGAGTGGGTGAAGCAACTACCTGCTCAGCTGGAAGTCTAAATAGACGTACTAACTGACCAATCACTTTCCTGATAGGTAAATTCATGGCTTCACCTAGAGACGCTATTGATTCACCATAGTTAGTGTCTTATAATGTAAGTATGCCTAATGCAATATAATTAAGATAATTTCCCGTATTGAAGTTCACATCTCGCCCTCTTTAAAAAAAAATGTCCTCAGTGAAGTCGCCACTATAAGGATCCACCTCTCTGGAGGTGCGATCCCCTATAAATGGTCAGACTCGTTGCTGGGTACTTTATATTTTGCTAGAAATCTAAGTTAATTATGTTCTTTTTATAGAAAATAGCAAGGCAAACCGAGGCCTACAACAACACAAGAGGTTGGGCCTTGGACCTGTTTAGGGAACCCAGACTGGGTAGAGCCAAGTGCAGTCCTCCAACCATTGGGGTCCTATCAATCTCTTCAATTTAACTAATTGAGGTGCGGTTTCGATCCAACAACCCAAGCATGTTCTTAGATCAGATCAAAACCCTTATACTAATGTAGGCATATTCTACTGGCATGTTCCAAATCTCTTTTCTCCAATTTAGCAATGCAAGAATAGGTGCAAAATGAATCAGTAAAAAAGAAGCATTAATCTTTTACTAATAGAGTCAATAGTGAATTTTAGGAAAACTTACAAGCTATACCACCTTTCGAAGAAGATCATACCGGTAGGGACATCAAAGGGCAAATTGAAGCTGCTTCAAAGGGAATTTAGAAAGGCTTGAAGCAATCCCTAGCATATAAATTAACCGATTCCTTGGTTTAGAATTGAGGTCCTAGATTCGAGCGGAAAGGTCCAGTGATGCGATGAGATGTATCTCATCACTGCCTATCATAACTGACGTCCTCTACTAATTAATACGGAAAATTAAAACTTACTCATTAATGAACCTCTATTTTCACATCATTTTGGCCGCTGTTTGATCCCTTTCTCCCTTTTTTTTAATATTGAATCTTGATAAGAAAGGGTTAAATTATCCTCCTTTGGCCTAAATTGTGCTCATATAATGGTGCTTCGTAATTTTTGGAGTTTCTACTGAGAAAATGAGAAAATCTGCTAATCTTGGTTGAAAGGAGGGCTAAGGAGAGGTTGGCTGAAGTTCAAGGGAATTCCAGAGATCTGGCATGGGTACCCTGTGCTAGGAGGCACAAAGCATGTTTAGCTCTTAACGAGTAAGAATGAAAGCCTCCTTTTATCTTCATCGATTTTTTATCCATTGATCGTGATGTTAGTTGATAAGGGAACAACTAAACGAAAAGTAGAAGAGATCTTATTTGCCAATCTTGCTACTATGAAATCGTAGTCTTTGATGGGATACAACTAAGCTTGCTAACGCGTCAGCTCTTGCATTAAATCCCCTTTCAGCATGGGTCACTCCATGAGATGCTTTTCCCTTTCGTGATATGGGACCTGTGCCTCCCTCACGACACTGTTGCATTGTCCATGGGGACAGGGTAGCCCCGACTTCCATAGGTCCATGGTTCGATCTCCTAATGAGAATAGAGGTCCTTACGTGGGCAAATTCATTTTGTTCAATTCAAATAATGTTTGTTTGGTACCGACGTGCCCCTGCTAGAGTTCGCTATAAAAGTCGTTTCAGAGATTATGTTTTAGGGGGCTCCTGCTAGGTTTCTTTGTGGTGTGATTTAGACTTCCTTCTCCCACTCCCAAACCCCACCAGTGGGAGAATAATTTAGGTTTAATTTATGTATACTTTGTACAAGATCGATCGATTTCAAGATTCAAGCATGAGTTCCTCTTCTCTTTCTCTCTTTTGTTTTATGCTTTTAGTTTCTTTGCTAGTTTATTGATTCTTTGTTTTGCTTATGTTTTGATGTTTATCGTAATTGAATTTGTAATCTTTGGCTACTTGATCTTGTTTGGACCTTTACCCACTTTGTTTATACAAGAATTTAGAGACTTTCTGTCACGCCATCAGGTGTTCAATGAAATGCCTGAAAGAGCTTTTATCTGTATTTTGGGGAAATTGACTTATGCTGAAAGGTGAGATTGATTGTCTAGTGTGGGCAGAGAGGATAGCTAACATTTGGAAATGAAAATCGTTTAAATCTTGGCTACGTCAAAGGTTGTTAATCTTGTAGTTTAATTGAGCTAAGCCCATGAACATAGGTGGTTAGAACAATTGCACTAGCCTATTAACCATTAAGAGAGGGCTTTAATGATGCAGTCGACCAGCACTAAGTACTAGCATAACTTGGGAAGTGAAGGTTTGAGTTGATTAATGGGTTAGTCTTAGGTTTAATCCCAACCTAAGTCTCTTTTTGTTTGCTTGCTTTAGTAGTTTAGTCCTCCTTCCCTTCACCCCTCTATCTTACCTAGATTGATGCGCTTAAGTTAGCTTTGGTACTTGAAAACATAACTCCCTATGGAATACAACTTGCACTTGCCGGTTGCTGGCAACAACTACTCCATGCACGTGTGGTAAATTTTAACGGAACAAATTTTGGCACCATACCTGAGGAGTTGGCACTTTTCAATATCAGAGCTCACTTGAATATTTGAGACTAGGTTTCTTTTTGACAAAACGAACCTATAAAATCGAAAAAAATAAAAAAATTATAAAAAGGCCAATTTTCCATTTCCTAAGTATGAGCATGAATTAATTTTGAGATACTATGATAGATTACATATTTTTCTTGCTTATTGTGGCTGTTACTTGGAAAAGTAGGAAATTTTGAATACAGTCTATTAGGTTGTGAGTACGGAAACTCATGCTCTTTTAGAGCAGTTGGATTTTTGCGCTAGAAATATTAATGAAGCTTGGGATTTGCTTGAGTGGTTTTCTCGAGATACTTATGAGTTTGATACTAGTTATGCTAATCCTTGCACCCCATCCTCATGCATCCCTAATCATGCCCCTCTTGCGTGTGAGATTTGTTATTATTTTGGCCATGACAGTAGTTCCGGTCATTATCATATTTTTGCTGATAGTTTTGCTAGGCTTGCCAGCATGATAGAGACAATGAATGAGCAACAAGTTAAGTTCGCTAATTGTATGTAGGAGTATGACCTATCACATGAGACCAACCACCGAGTTAGTTCCCCTAAACTTCATGTTAATTTGTACGATGATATAGTGTATCTTTTCTAACCCTAGAGTCCAGGCCAGAGGAAATACTTGACTCTCCCTTGACTACTTTACCCTTTGTTGCTCCATCCCTACCTAGCAACCTTAGGCACAGCACTCCATTTCTCGTGAACTTTCCTAATCCACCTTTCCCTTTGCCTCAGTCGACAGAGTTTGAGGTAGGTGGGACATTTTGTGTTGTTGCTGGTGTAGATAAGGATGATATATGTTGTAAGTTAGACGATGTCTTTATTAAGGTGCACGATTTTGATGAGACTCTCCTAGGGAGGTCATGTGTAGATTTTATAGTTACAGTTTCACCTAGTCCTGATCTTGTTGACCATGTATCCCCTAACCCCCTCGATATTTTCCATGCTTCTCCTTCATGCTCGTGACATTCCCCTTCCCCTGAGTGTTGTGATTTCTCACCAATTGATTCTCATGTGGTGTTATAGGGGAATGAGGTTGACTGTTCTGATTCCCTATGTACTTTTGAAGGGTATGACCCTTCCCTTGATCCTTATAGTCTGTATCTAGAGAACATGCCTGGAAAAGTCATGTCAACTATTGCATTCGATTATTCTACTGATTTTTCTGTGGCATTTGATAAGTTTAGGAGAGCACTTCCTATCATTCCTAGATTCTTATTTGGGTGCTCTTACTTTCATTCGTATGAGTTGTATGCCTAGGTATTCGATAAGCTCCTGTGAGCTTTGACAGCATCTAAATTGGTGGCTTGAATCTTAAGATGAGGATGAGTGGTTGATGCTCCTCCAACCTTCTGAAGCATCAGTTTAGGGAGGTAGTAGTTTAGGTGTACACAGCACCTAACCTAGTAAATTCGTTCCCTCTTTTCTCTTTCTTTATTTTTGTTTTGTACATGCTTTTGTTTTGTTTTTCTTTTCCTTTTCCATGTTTGTGTTTTGTTTCTATATATTATTTTAGGGTTGTTTTCTATACATATGTGTCTTGTTGGTGTGGTAGCTTCTTGGCCCCCAATGACAAATAAAAAGTTTGGCATGGGGGACTGATGAACCTCTATTTTGACATCATTTTAGCCCCTATTTGATCCCTTTCTCACTTTATTTTTATGTTGAATCTTGATGAGAAAAGGTTAGATTATCCTCGTTTAGTCTAAATTGTGCTCATATAATGGTGCTTCGTAATTTCAGGAGTTTCTGCTGAAAAAATGAGAAAATATTCTAATCTTGGTAGAAATGAGGGCTAAGGAGAGGTCGATTAAAGTTCAAGGGAATTCCAGAGATCTGGCATGGGTACAAGACTTCAGTAGGTCGGTGCTAGAGATCTGGCACGGGTACCCTGTGCCAGGAAGCATGGTCGTGCCCCTACCAGAGTTCGCGATTAAAGCTGTTTTCGAGATTATGTTTAGGGGGTCTTTTGCTAGCTTTCTTTGCGGTGTGATTTAGAAGTCCTCCTCCCACTCCCAAACCCGACTAGGGGGAGAATAATTTAGGTTTAGTTTATGTATACTTTATACAAGATCAATCGATTTCAAGATTTGAGCATAAGCTCCACTTCTCTTTCTCTCTTTAGTTTCATGCTTTTAGTTTCTTTGCTAGTTTATTAGTTCTTTAGTTTATTAGTTCTTTGTTTTGCTGATTTTGTAATGTTTATCATGATTGAATTTATGATCTTTGATTGGGATTAGCCTCTTGATGGTTACTTGATCTTGTTCAGGCCTTTACTCACTTTGTTTATGCAAGAATTTAGAGTCTTTCTCTAACGCCCATCAGGTGTTTGATGAAATGCTTGAAAGAGCTTTCATCTATATTTTAGGACAATCGACTTATGCTAAAAGGGGAGGTTGATTGTCTAGTATGGTAGAGAGGATAGCTAATAGTTGGACATGAAAATAGTTTAAATTTTAGCTAGGTCAAGGTTTGCTAATCTTGTAGATTAATTGAGCTAACCACATAAAAATATGTGGTTAGAACAACTAAACTAGCCTATTGACCCTTGAGAGAGACCTTTAATGATGCAGTCGATCAGCCTTAAATACTCGCATGACTTGGAAAGTGAAAGTTTGACTTGATTAATTAGTTAATCTTAGGTTTAATCCCAACCTAAGTCTCTTTTTGTTTACTCGCTTCAGTAGTTTAGTTCTTCTTGCCTTCACCTCTCTATGTTGTCTGGATTGATACGCTTGCGTTAACTTTGGTACTTCAAAACATAACTCCCTGAGGAATTGCTAACTAGAACTAGACTATGCACTTACGATAAGTTTTAGGGTAATAAGTTTTTGGTGCAACAAGGTTTTGGCACCATTGCTAGGGAGTTGGCGCTTTTCAATATCTAAGCTCACTTGAATATTTGAGACTAGTTTTGAGGGAAAAAACCCCAACAAATCCCAAAAAAAAAAAAAGAAAAAAATGACAATTTCCCACTTTCCTCAGTATGATAATGAATTGTTTTGGAGATACTATGACGGATCACATGTTTTTCTTGCTCAATGTGGTTATTGCTTAGAGAAGTGGAAAATTTTGAATATAGTCTATGAGGGTGTGAATAGTAAAATCCGTGCTCTTTTAGAGCTGTGGGATTTTTGCGCTAGAAATATTGATGAAGTTTGGGATTTGCTTAAGTGGTTGTCTCCAGATACATATGAGTTTGAGACTAGATGTGCTAATCCTTACACCCCATCCCCTTGCATCCCTAATCATGCCCCTCTTGTGTGTGAAATTTACCATTGTTCTAGCCATGATAGTAATTCTTATCATTATCATATTTCTGCTGATAGTTTTGCTAGGCTTGCCAGTATGGGAAGATAATGAATAAGTAACAAGTTAAATTTGCTAATTGTATGCCGGAGCATGACCTACAACATGAGACCAACCTCATGGTTAGTTCCCCTAAACTTGACGTTAATTTCTGTGATGACGGTGCGCTTTTTCTTACTCTAGAGTCCGGCCTAGAGGAAGTACTTGATCCTCTCTTGACTACTTTTTTCCTTGTTGTTCCATCCCTACCTAGCAACCTTAGAAACAACACTCTATTTCTCACAACCTTTCCTGATTCATCTTTCCCTTTAGCTTAGTCGATAGAGTTCGAGGTAGGTGGGACATTTTGTGCTAATGCTAGTGTTGATGAGGATGATATATGTTGTGAGTCCGAGGATGCTTTTGTTGAGGTGTATGATTCCAATGACACGGTCATGTGTGGATGCTATGGTTGCAGTTTCACTAGTCCTGATCTTGTTGACTATGTATCCCTAATCCCTAAAATATTTTCTGTGCTTCTCCTTCATGTTTACTACCCTCCCCTTCCCATGAGTGTTGTGATTTCTCACCAATTGATTCTCATTAGTGCTTGAAGGGGATGAGATCGATTGTTCTGAGTTCCCCAGTACTTTTAGAGCATATAACCCATCCCTGGACCCTTATAGTCTGAACCTAGAGAATATGCCTAGAAAAATCATGTTAAGTATTCCATTCGATTGTTTTGCTGATTTTTTCGCAGCATTTGATAAGTGTAGGAGAGCACTTCCTATCATTCCTAGATTCATGTTTGGGTGCTCTTATTTACATCCATCTGAGTTTCATGGTTAGGTATTCGACAAGCTCCTACGAGCTTTAACGACATCTGAATTGGTGGTTTAGATCTTGAGATGAGGAGGAGTGCTTAATGCTCCTCCAACCTTCCAAAGCATCGTCTTAGGGAGGAATTAGTTTAGGCGTACCCAACACCTAACGGGGTAAATTTATTCCCTGTTTTCTATTTCTTTATTTTTGTTTTGTATATACTTTTGTTTTATTTTTCTTTTCCTTTTTCATGTTTGTGTTTTGTTTTTATATATTATATTAGGATTATTTTCTGTACATATGTGTCTTGTTGGTGTGGTAGCTCCTCGGTTCCCAATGAGGACATTGTGAGATCTAGGTGTGGAGGAGGAGAAGGCATGCTTTAACATTTTGAAAAAAAAGAAAATTTTTTAAAAACAAAAAGATTTTATGTTTGTCACTTATCATGGGGGAGTTTTGTGCTATTTTGATCATCTTTGATCCCTTTACCTTAGCTATTGGCTTGTATATAACTATGATGTGCATGATAGATCTCTGTCCTAATTGAGTCACTCTAAGGTCCAATTCTAACCCTAATAATTCATTATGGCTGTGCAATCCAGTCCTTATTTATAAAATCATCATCATTATCTTAGGGTCTTAGTTTTCTGTGATTGGCTCTTCCACTTGTCTCTGTATGCAATTACTTTTGTTTTTGTCTACGTTTCACATTTAGAAAAAGAAGAAAAAAGAAACAAAAAAGAAACAAAAGAAAAAACAAAAGATCGAAGCGTAGGCAATCACAAGTGTCCTTTTGAGGCATGCGCCACTGGATGCTACTCTTTAAGGCAATATTGTTACTAGGACAACTTGCTTTTCATGTCAATAATGTAGTTTGTGTCAGTCAAGAGGGATTGAGTTTGATTGTGGTAAGTCCTAGGATCATGATGCACTTGCACACCAAGCACTAGGATGGATTAAAAGTTTTGATATACTGTAGGGTAAAAAGTTGGCACTTTGATGTTATCTATGGGGACTAAGACTCTTGATGTGTACATTATGTCTATATACGAGCTAGTATATTTATTACAAGGGTGATTTGGTTGGTTAGAATTTGTACATCTTTCTCTTTTGTATATGTTTTTGTTTTGTTTTGGACACCCATAAGATTTTCTGATTTCCCTTTGCTTTTTCTTTTTCTTCTTCAAGATTTTATGGGTATATCTTTTACAAACCCTCACAAGACCTCCCTCATCCACTTGGGGAAACCAAGGGGTTTAAAAGGCTTGTTGCATAAGGTAAATGCAACAGCGATTCCTTCGAAAATGAGTTAGATCCTTAGGCTAGTTTTTTTACTTTGCTCGAAGACAAGCAAAAGGCTAGGTGTGGGGGAGTGATGGACCTCTATTTTGACATTATTTTAGCCTCCATTTGATCCCTTTCACCCATTATTTTTGTGTCTAATCTTGAGGAGAAAGGGTTAAATTATCCTCCCTTGGTCTAAATTGTGCCCACATAATGATGCTTCGTAATTTCAAGTGTTTTTGCTGAGAAAACGATAAAATCTACTAATCTTAGTAGAAAAGCAGGCTAACAAGAGGTCAGTCAAAGTACAATGGAATTCTAGAGATATGCCACGGGTACACCATGCCAGTGCAAGGCCTCAACAGGTCGGTGCCCGGGACAGGAAGCAGGGCCATGCCCCTGCAGAGTTTGCTATAAAAGCTGTTTCCGAGATTATGGTTAGGGGGGATTCTGCTAGGTTCCTTTAGGGTGTGATTTAGACTTCCTCCTCCTACTCCCAAACCCTACTAGGGGGAGAATAATTTAGGTTTAGCTTATGTGTACTTTGTACAAGATCGATTGATTTCAAGATTCAAGCATACGTTCCTCTTCTCTTCCTCCCTTTAGTTTCATGCTTTTAGTTTCTCTGTTGGTATATTAGTTCTTTGTTCTGCTTATGTTCTGATGTTTATCGTGATTGAACTTTTGATCTTTGATTGACATTAGCCTTTTGATGGCTACTTGATCTTCTTTAGGCCTTTACCCACTTTATTTGTGCAAGAATTTAGAGTCTTACTCTCATGCCCACCAGGTTTTTGATGAAATGCTTGAAAGAACTTTCATCCGTATTTTGGAGCAATTGACTTATGCTGAAAGGTGAAGCTGATTGCCTAGTGTGTGTAGAGAGGATAGCTAACATTTGTACATGAAAATAGTTTAAATCTTAACTAGGTCAAAGGTTGCTAATCTTGTAGATTAATTGTGCTAACCCCATGAAAGTAAGTGGTTAGAACAATTAGACTAGCCTATTGACCCTTGAGAGAGGGCTTTAATAATGCAGTCGATCAGTTCCGAATACTAGCATAACTTGGGAAGTGAACATTTGACTTGATTAATTGGTTAGTCTTAGGTTTAATCCCAACCTAAGTCTCTTTTTGTTTGCTCGCTTTAGTAGTTTAGTCCTTCTTCCCTTCACCCCTCTATCTTACCTAGATAGATATGCTTGAGTTAGCTTTGGTACTTGAAAATATAATTTCCTATGGAATACGACCCATACTTATCGGTTGCTAGCTACAACTACACCGTGCACTTGTGGTAAATTTTAACATAACACTTATAGTAACATACATTTATGCAAACAATTAAAATCATTCATATAATCATGCAAAAGATACAAACCTTAGTCCAATGCAAACAAACGTAAAGTAAATAATTTAAAGCGGATGGGGAGCTAACTAAAATCCCATCTTTGCTAATTTAGCATTAAAAATCATAAAAAAGGAATAGCGTAGAAAAGTATGGAAAGATAGAGCTTTGGACCTCAGGATAATCCACCTAATCTATCCCTCCTAGCAAATTGACACCTGTTTGATGGTTAACCCAATTCTCTACCTCCAATGTATGGAGTATTCCTCTCCTCAATTTTGTTACTCTCATCTCTCTAATATTTTCATGTGTTTTGATGCTAATTTGATTTAATCCTCTAGTTGATCGAAACTTTTTGATGCCTAATTCTTTCCAATTTGATGCGTGATTCCTCTCCCTCAGCCCTAGGGGTAGCCCCCTATTTATAGCGGTTGAGGGGATATTCCAAATTGGTTTAGGGAAAGGAGACCTAATCCTAGTCTCATTAAGGTTAATCTAAACAGGTACACTAATTTAGCTGGGATTCTAACTAGTTAGTAACAGTAAACTAATAAGCCTATAATTCTTTGTTAACTAATCCAGTTTACGTGCAAAAGGACTCGGAGAAAGGGAGCCCAGCTAGGTTTCCATCTAGAGAACCCGACCAGGTTCTTAGAAGTAGGAACCTACCCAAGTTCTTCGGATGAGTTACAGGCAGCTCAAATTGTTTTGCCCATAACTTTAAGGTGCCACCTCCATTTTGAGTGATTCATTTTTTTTTTCGTGTAAGGCTTAGTGAGTCTAGTGTCTAATAAAACTAATTTCATTAATTTTTAGGTAAGTACGGAATAAGATATGAGTGAAATAGTGAATTTGTGTCATTTTCACCACAAGTCCAAATATTCGACTTATATCATTTCCAGTGCTTGTTCGACTTTGGTGCATAACATGTCATTAGAAAGCTTATTCAATTAAAAATGGTGATACCTAGGCCTAATAATCTTATACTCCCTAAAGTGGATCTCCACTGGATACCAAACACTATCAATTTGGGCGTACTTGGGGTTTTTGGGCTCGGTTAATCTTTTGGATGCAAATTCAAGGATTACTCTGCTAGGATGCTAAAAACACTATCAATTTGGACTCAAATTCGAGGATTACTCTGCTGGGCTCTTTTAACCATTTTCAGGCGTTTACAGATTGGAAGGACCTTCAGTGAATCATCAGCATACCCAAGTCAAGGGTTACTAGCTAATGTAGCAACAGGGCACGAAAAGTGTTCATTTAGCTATGTTGTAAGAGAAGTAAAAGAACCCAATTCCCAGATTAGGAGAACATGAGTGCTTCTTTAATATTACACGTTGTGATCATGAATGATTTCACTTCTAGTAGGTTTTTTTAGGCAGGTTTTAGTCATGACGGTCTCATGAGCAACCTTATTTTGCTTACACAATAAGGGCATGTTTGGTAAAAAAAAAAATTTGGCTCCAAAAAGAGCTTTTTTGTGCCAATTAGATGGTTGACCTTATTCAAAAAGCTCTTTAGAGTGTTTAGTTAAATAGCCTTTTGGATTAACTTTTTCAACCCAAAAAGCTAATTTGTAAAAAGCTCTTTGAATGAGCTTTTTCAATGAGCTTTTTACTATTCATCATTATAATTACCATATTACTCTATAGTTTTTGACAATTATTTCAATAGAATAGCATAATTTTGTCATTATATATATTTATTTTTGTAGGAATGCTTTTTTATTTTTCTCATCGTTCTTCTACTTTAATAGTTATTTTTACAATTTTTCCTTTTTGTGGGCATTGAAGCTTTTACCTACTTTGAAAATTGGAGATAGTGATCGAATGTCTCATTTTTTTTGCAAAAAAGACTTTAACTTTAACGTGTTCTTTAATTTAACATATAATTTATGCTAATTACCCCTACATAATGAATAAATATTCTTTTGTCACATAATTTTCAATTATTTTAATAAAAATTAATTTTTTCTAACAAAAACATTGTGATAATAAAGACTAGACTTAGGTGAAGACATAAATGTAAGTTTATATATCACACAATTCATAATTCATATTTTTTAGTTCACATTGAAAAAAAAAAAAAAATGCAATTAAACAATTGTGCTGTTAAAAAAGCATTGAAATTATGTTATGGGCATAAGTGAAATTTAACAAATTACTTTGTTAGAAATAGCTAATTTCACAAACACTTTTTCGAGAAACAGCTAATGTAATCAGCTAAGTCAAACAACTAATATAATCAGTTAACAGGTAATAACTAATATAATAAGCTAACAGTTATAGCTAATAGGTGATTGCCAAATAGGGCCTAAACCTTTTGGTTTATACTCTTTTGCTTTGCAAGCCGACCCAAAAAAGAAAAAGTCAAATGGTTGCAAATGCTGATTGTGTTTTGGTTTTTTTTTTTTTCCCTTATTGGTTGTCGAGCCTTTCGTATAATTGCTCGCTATTTTTTGTATAATTTCTAACTAAAATCCTTTCTTAGTACTAATTTGAATAACTTTCTTATTATTCTAAAATCAATAGAAAATAATGTGTTAAATAATATTTTCTTAAAAAGTTTTGATTATTTGGATAAGATTTTTTTTCCATTAAACAAAAGAATATTAAGCAATAAAATTTTTTTGTTAATTTTGTTTTATCCTTGATGATCATCGTAGAATACCAACTACAGTAGTTAATGCACAAAGAAAAACACATTTGTATCAACCCATTAGTATATTAATACAATTAAGCCCCCTCATCGCAAAGAAACAATATATATTTGCATCAACTCATTATAGGCTCATACAGTTAAGCACTTCATTGCTAATGAGTCCTCAGCCTCTAGATATATTAAGTCTTAGGTTTGACTTTTTAAGCCCTTCATAATGTATTGTAATTACATTATACTATCATTTGTGATTCTTTCAAACCCCCACTAGAAAATAATCCCTTCGAATAAAAATAATAATAAAGCATCTCATCACATTCTAAC
>JAKOGI010000460.1:480000-540000 GCA_029747015.1 Carnegiea gigantea
ACAATGGAAGCATTAAAGTGGGGCTTAAGCTACTAAGATCATAAGAGATACTTGCTTGTATAGAAATGAAGAATCTCGAGTTCTCTTTCGCTTAAATATGCTCAAATGACTGTATCCCTCCTTAGCACGCAGTGCAATGGCTAGAGTTTTCAACCTTAGGCTAATCGTTTGAGAGAATATTTTTATTAACTTATTTGATTGAGTTAGCTATGTTATACAAAATTTTGTATGACAATTGGGTGCAATAATTACGTTAGTAATTTTTATTAAATTTTCTTGGTTAATTATGTGATTTCATAAAATTAGTGATATCGTTAGAAATCAGCCAAGTCGTAAGAATGCGAAATTAGCAAATTGTGTGAAGGCATGTCGGGTTGAGATTAGCAAAATCAAATGATTCAACAATGAACTAGGTTTAGTAAGTAAGATTAAATAATCTAAAACAAAAAAGGGTGCAAAAAGGGGCTGAAGCCCCTTTCTATTTCTGAAAAAAAGCACGACGGGGGGTTGTCCTTCTCAATTCCCTGTAACGCCCTCCCCGGTAACCAACAAAAGAGAGAGAAAGAGAGAGATTGAGTGAAAGAGAGAGAGAAGGGGGTCGGCCGGGTGGCTAGGGAATGGCGACGACGGCGGCATGGCAACGACGGTGACACTGGCGAAGAGAGACAAAGAGATCAAGTAAGAACGAGGAGTGAGATATGGCAGTTTGAGAGCAACGATTTGAAACCCTGTGCACCACCACCACTGTTGTCAACGGTGCTGACTAGGGCTCGAGACTGGCGACCACCAGGAAGCAACAGCAGCAGTAGCAACTTGCAGTAAAGGCATTCTAAGAAGTGAGGTTGGGTTCAATTTTGATTAGGAGCAAGGGGAGCGAAACGCAGGATTCCAGTCATTCGAAATTCACTCATAAAAGCCCTTTGAATGGGTCCTTAGCTTGGAGTCTAGGTGGGTGGTTCCTTATCCCCAAACCTACTATTAATTTGTAAATACTTTTAAAATATTTGTGATAGCTGATTCAGTAGTTAGGTTGAAACTATAACAAGTTAAGAAACTTTAACTTGCTGGCGAATCATTTGGGTTAAACTGAAATGATTTTGAGGACTGCTATGGTCGGTGCTGTGAGGAGGGAGGCCGGGTTGTGTGAAACTCCACGAACTACGAAGTGTAATATTCTGTTATAAATGTGATGCTAGGCAGATTCTGCTAAAACTGATTCTGCTAAGTTGAATCGAAGGTATTAATTGTTAACCTTGGGTTCGCATGTGTGCTATGTGTGTGTGTATGAACCACATTCATGCCAAATTAATGTGTCTGTAGCCACCAGGTTGCTTGGTTGTTTAAGTGTCTCAACTAATCAATGCATGAGTTAAGAAGTTGTTTATGATTGACAATTGCTTGATTCACTCTAAATGTGTTCCCAAGGCCTTAGTTGAATGACCGATCGTTTAGCTATCCCTAAACTATGCTATGCAGGCTTAATTGAACAGACATGTGGTTACATTAGACTGAACCTTAAAAAGTACCTAGAATAGTCCCTTTTGACTAAGTGTTCATTTAATCTTAATGTCAAGTAGACTCAACTTTAAAATGATGCCTTGATTGTCTTCAGAAATCACCTAAGTGAATTATTGAGTTGGGAAGTAATATGAATCAGAAATAAGTATGTTTTCAACATATTTAAATCGTGTGTTGATAAGTAAGTAAATGATTGCTTGATATGACTAGCATGATAAGTCATGCGGTTAACTGGGAATGTTAGAGTATTTGTTTAAAAAGAGTAAGTTCAAACTAAACATTACGAGTCCTGTTCATAACTCATGTGATGTTTCACATGAATGCATAGGGTTTTGTGTCATGAAATGAACGATTTACATCTGAAACATTGAAAAGTCAAAATTCTCATGTATGAATGCAACTGTTAACGTTTAAAAATGAGCTTTCATATCACCTGTCTTGAAGAGTGAATGAATATGTAGTCATTAACTAGTTTTAAGGATATTATACTAAATGGGTGGTTTTATACTTTTTAAGTCAATGTGAAATCATTAAGGCTTCTAGCCTCTTGAGAATGAGAATGTCATCATTTGTGATGCAATGAAAGTTGTAATGCAAGTGCATTTGATGTGAAATGCACCTAAAAAATCTACTGAATGCTTCGACAAATGATTAGGTAGCAGACCCAGATTGTGGGAACCCTAATGCCTAGGGAGATAGACCTAGAAGTGGGAACCCTAGAAGACCCTGATTAGGTAATGGTCCATTAGTTTCCCTGGGGATAATGCAAAACATGAGTGGCAATCTCACTGGTACGATAGAACGTGAGTGATGGCCTCACCCGTACCAAGCATAAATATGAGAGTTCGATACATTACGAAAATGATTTCATACATGTTATGCGATGTAAGTGCCTCATTCGGTGGTGATGTTAGTATAAAGATTTGAAAAGCACATATCTTCTTGAAAAATTTTTTTATTAAGTTCCGATCATCTCAAAGTGGATAATGATGGTTTTTATGAGATAAACTACCATTGGTTTAAGCAATATGAATTAATCGCACTTTCTTGCTAAGAGGAGTCTCACTTGGTTATTTTGTTTATACTTCTTGATGATGGGTGTTTATATGTGGACTAAGTGCTCTATTGCATCCAATACCTGAATTGTTGCATGAAATATCTTACTAATGAATCTTGTGTGCGTGTCATGCGACATTATGCTTATATTACGTGATGTTATGTTAATATAACATGGGATTACCACTAATAAGCTACAAAGGACTTAGGCCAGACAAGTTAAGCACCTTGTGCATGAATTAGAAGGAGAATAGGGTTACCATCGTACCAGAAAGGTCATTGAGGTAATATGGTGAGTTAAAAATACCGCAAGCGCACGGTGTAGCTGTAACTAGCACACAGCAATTACGGGTCGTATTCCACAGGGAACTTGGTTCCAATTACTAGAACTAATTTAAGTACTCAATTTAGGCGATCACAATTGCTGATTGAGAATTAAACTAAGGGAAATTCTAATAACTAACTAATGAAATAAGCAACAGAATGGAAAACACTTAGGTTGGAATTAATAGCACGACTATGCCAGTGAATCAATTATTAATCTCGCCAAACAAACCCAGGCATGCATTACGAGTAGATAGATTGTCAGTTAAGCCTATCTCTTCCCTCTCTCAAGGGTCGAAGACTAATCCTACAACTATAGTCACGTATTCTCATGGGACTAAAAGTCGAAGGATTACAAGATTTACAATCTCAAATCCCAATTAGAATCTTAATTATTTTCATATTAAAACTCTAATTGTCAACTAAGCCGCACTAAGTAAAGGTTTCGTTTCTCAACGCTCCCCCAAACTCTAACAAAAATGAATGAATACTATTTCAAGCATTTCATCGAGCATGTAGCGTGCATAGTAGAAATCGCAAACAAACAAGGCGAAAGTAAGGACTAAGGCTAATCTATGATTCAACAATACATAGACGGCATTAATCCCAACCCAAGTTGGGAGATTTAGCCTACAATCATCTTTGCAACAACAACCATAATATTCAATTTAATAACCATGATAAACCTCAAAATAATTAAGAACAAGAGAGGAGAGAGAATTAAGAACCTGAAATTAATTGAATGAACTCAAGGTAGCATAAACTTCAATCCAATAGCGAAATCAAGAGTGAAAAATAAAACTCTCTAGTGAAACCTAAAAATCGCCTAAGAAAATGTCTGTGAAAAGAAAGCTTAATGAAAACTAAATGAGGCCCGAAGGAAAATTTAAGTCGCGACGCAGAACGGGGGTGGCACGGTCCTGCCCCGAGGTACAGTGGCACCATGCCAAAAGTCTGGCAAAACCACTCAAAATCGGCAAAGCGGCACTGGCGTGCCACTTGGCACGGTCGTGCCACTTGGCTGCCTCGGCCACTTGTGCCGGTTTTCGTGGTTCGGCTGTGCTACGTGTGTTCGATCCCGTGGGATTTCCGTGTAACGCTTTTTCACGGCTTAACTCGCCTCCTTGACATTCCTTTCTGCTAGATGTTGTTCATCTTTCCATTTCTTCGAGACAGTCCCTAAAAATACAGAAAGACACTATATAAGTAAAAAGTATGCTAAAGAAGGTCGATTTGACCCTTCCTTAACACGATCGGATGTGAAAACGCGGGAGAAAATGAATCAAATAGGGGCTAAAAATGGGACAAAATAGAGGTTCATCACGGCCCCATGCTTATCTCTTGCTTGTCCCGAAGCAAAATATGCTATGAAAGATCAGGGAGGAGGGTAAACCTCTCAACACACCCTCTTCAGGTAAGGGAGGAATAATCAATAATGCAAGTTAAACCATGCATTATAGGTGGCCAAGTCAAAGTATGAAATAATTTAAATATACTGCGCACACTTCCTTCCATGAATCCCCATGACCAAATGCAATGCATCAAATGCCCTAATATCGAAGCACATAACAAGACAGGACCTTCCTTGATGAGTGGTGAGTAAGCAGGACTGGTAGAATCTCACTTTAGGATAAAGTGGAACACTCCCCTCAAAGTGTTTAGAATATGTAACAACGATGCACTCAATACTCTACCTAATCAAGCAACTACCATAAGCTTGGTAGAGTTCTCAATTCTCCACCGCGTAATGCAAAGTGCAATGTATAAATCATGAGGACTTATAAAGGGATGTAATGGAGTCAAAGGTAAAAGGTGAGAAGTGGAGTAAATTTGGAAAGAGTGGGGCTAATAGTCAAAAGATTAGGGAGCAAAAAACACTTCTATAACTAATGTCGGAACAACAACTTTACATCACAATTGAAAATTTGAGCAACAAACCCCACAAAAACCTTAATGGAGGAATTTAGTGATCTCATTGTCACGCTCCCATGTCAAACACCTTATTCACAACTTTTCTATTTTTTCCTTTTTTCCCCCTCTATTTTTATTTTCTTTTCCTTTGCTTCCTCCTTTTTCATTCATTTCTATCTCTTTCCCTTGAAAGGAGAAAGGCATGTGAATGGTATGGGGAATACAAACTTGAATAATGAATCCCCCCAAACAAGCCACTAATAACGTGCCCAAGGTAAGCTAACCTTCAAAGCAAACCCAACTCAACATGGAAGTGTCGCTCCACTAGACCTTGACAAGGATATGGGGAATATCGATAGGCCAAGTGTGTAGTGTGTAGGGGGCAACAACAAAGACAAGGGGAAAGGCACAAAGGGCTAGCAAAGAGGGTAGTACATATCAATGGGGGGCTTTTTGGCTTATATGGCTAAATAGGACAAAAATTATCTCAATCATATTAACACATGCACATGCTAAATGCGATTTCAAAGAGAACAAGATCAAGTTCTAGAGATGCAATCCTAGATGAGTCACACATGAAAGAAAATACGAGACTATATGCAATGAATAGTTATCAGGCTCAAAGTCTTACAGGTAAGTCTACCACAATCCAACAACTTACTTCAAGGTATGTCCCACTTATCGAGGTCAATCAAACCAAGTCACATGAATCTCAAGGGCAATATAACATACAATATAGGGCAGGGGAAATATAGATGGCAATGTTAAAGCACAATTCACAAAAGTTCATACCATAACAGGCCACACTTCAACACATAACTCAACCAGATCAATCAATCATCACCCCTTTGTGTTCTCTTCATAGGAGGGGTTTTCGCACACATTTATTTAAAAAGCAATAAATTTAAATAAGAAAGCGGTAAAGGATATAAGGAGAAACGAAGAGACAGGTAAGAAGTAGTATCTGGAAATCTTAATGACGCCCAGCTCGATCGTGCCTCCTTTCTGGGATGCAAAATCTAACCTATATGCTCTACACTACATAATCTAATAAACGAAAAATGTAAAAACAACTTAGTGAAACGATATGAAGTCCTATCTATATAATGCGAATGCAAGTGATGTCATTTATCTCGCGCCCCAAGTCCACAATTTCACGCAAAGAGCTGTAAGCTCACCCCCCATGCCTGAGACTTCCATTGTCTTCAATGAAAAGGACATAGAGAGAGCCAAGGGAAAGGTAGAACTAATGGCGGCTAGGGGAAAAGAAGGGCGGGTGGGCGGGAAAGAAAAACATCTTTTTTTTTTTGAAAGCAGGTAAATGCTTCGGATGCCTCACAAGAAGCGCTTGTTTAAGATCCTTAGTTTGACCCTTACCTCCAAATAGTAGGCGGTAACGATGCAGGACGTGGCCTAGGATGGTTGTAGAAATGTGAAATAGGATCTGCTATCTCCCCAGGATAAGCAGAAGCAGTTGCGAAACGAAGCGGGACGGTCGCAGAAACAGCAGAAAAACCTTCAAACAGCATGTGGGGTCCCCTATTTCCATCAAGTATATCAACCTCAGGAACAGCATCGAAGGGGGTAATGGGGATAGGCTCCTCAGAATGTGAGGGAAGAATAGGCGCTAAATGCAGTGCGGGGGGAGGGTAACTGAAATCCACCCTCTCCCCACACAGTTGGAAGGATAGAGTGCCTGCCTGAACATCAATCACTGCCAGGCAGTTACAAGAAATGGGCGACCTAAGATGAGTGGAGCCGGAAAGTCCTCATCCATGTCAAGAACGTCAAAATTGCAGGGGATGAAGAACTTGCCCACCTGGATTAGGATATCCTCTAGAATGCCAACAGGCTGCCTAGCGAAGCAATCTGCTAGCTGAATAGTCATGCTAGTGGGTGTGAGGTCCCGTAATTGCAACTTCTTGCAGAAAGAGAGCGGCATGAGGCTCACATTGGCACCCAGATCACAGAGGACTCTCTCAATCTGCATATCCCCTATGCAGCGTGGGATAAAGAAACTGCCAGGATCCTGCAGTTTCGATAGTGATTGCCTCTGTAAGAGCGAGTTGCAGGATCCGGCAATAGGGGCAACTGAAGTATCCCCAGGTTCTCCCTTCTTGGACAGGAGCTCTCTCAAAAACTTTAAATAGGCCGGTGCATCCTTGAGAGCTTCCAGGAAAGGGCTACTGCTATAGATTCGGCGTAGGGTCTCCAGGAATCACACAAATCTAGGTTCATGTTGGCATAGCTTGAACCATGCCAGGCACTAAGGGAAAGGCATTGGGGGCTGGTAAGGGAGAGCAGGAGGTGCAGGACTAGGCTCCCCAGCAGCACTCAGATTTTCTTTTCTCTTCTTCCCCTCTGTTCCTGCAGAATCAGGAACTGGAACTGCCTCCTGAAGAACCATCACCGAGCTCTCCTCTAACCCCTCTCCCATCGTGGAGATGGCATTGACGTGACCTCGGGGGTTAGTCTCGGGCTAGCTTAGGAGATGCCCCTGAGGCCGAGACAGGTGGCTCACCTGTTGAGCGATCTGAGTGATCTGAGCATCCATTATCTTCTGAAGGGTAGCCATGGCATCGAGCCTAGAGGTCAGTAAATTTATCGATTCACCAAGACTTTCATTGGTCTTGATCTAAGTCGCTATAAAGCGCTCCATAAGACTTTCCAGATGTGATATGGGTTGAGGAGGTGGAGGGAGTGGAGGAGGGTAGGGAGCTCTGCTGTGGAAACCAGGTGGCTGGATAGAACTCTGGGGGTGAGGGTTGGGATTCTTGTAAGGAGGATTTGGGTGACTCTTCCATCCCTGGCTATAGGTGGTGTGGTGGGGGTTATTTATGCTAGTGGGTTGTAATTGTGGAAATCGTTGATGTGCTCAATGCTAGGGGGAGCATTGTAACACTCAACGGAGATATGTCCCTGTACATCACAGTTCTCACAGTATGCATATGCCCCCATTGATGGCCCCACAGAAGTGACTGATGGGGTAGCCACTTTGTCCAGTCGCTGTGCGAGGGCGTCCACCCCACTTGCTAGGAGCATCACAACGTCCACCTCATGTCTGTCACCGCCTCTTCTGGGGTTGGCTCTTTCACTCGACCAGTGATAATTGTTGGAAGTCATCTCTTCCAACAATGCCTTCGCCGCTACAATAGACTTGCCCATGAGAGCGCCTCCCGCTGCAGCATCGACAGAAATCTTCACTGATCGCTTCAACCCAATGTAGAAGGTTTGGATTAGGAGCCAGTCAGGAACTCCGTGGTGGGGGCATTGCCGCTGGAGGTCTTTAAACCTCTCCTAGGTCTCATACAGGGACTCTCCATCCTACTGGGTGAAGGAGGTGATGTCCGTTCGCAGCTTGGCAGTCCTGCCAGGAGGGAAGTATTTGTTGAGGAAAGCCTTTGAAAGAGCCTCCTAGGTGGTGAACGAGTTGGGCTCCTCATTCTACAGCCAGTCGCTGGCTCTATCTCTCAGTGAGAATGGGAAGAGCCTTAGTCGAATTGCATCGGTGGTTACCCCGTTGAGTTTGATGGTGTCACACTTCGCAGGGAATTTATGAAGGTGCACGTTGGGGTTGTCCGAGAGGTAGCCATCAAACTGGTCCCACTCCACGAAGGTGATGAGCGCGGAACTAAGCTCAAAGTTGTTGGCTTCAACTGTCGGGTTCACAATAGACGATGTGATACCCGACGCTTGTGGCAAGGCGTAGTCACACAACACCCTCTGGTCTTGCCCTGCCATCGTAGCTTCTGCTTTCCTCCTCCTTCTCGCTTCTCCGCTATGCCGGCGTGCTGCTGCTCCTATCTTAGGATCTAATGGGACAAGGTGTTGATCCCTTTGACTCCTCCTGGCATACAAAAGCAAACACTACCATGACGTAAACAGTTTCTGGTAAGAATAGGAAGAAGTGCAAACTAAAACAAAAGAAAAAAAAAATGCCTAGTCTAGTGCATTCGAATCGGTTCTAACATTGGAAGGCGCAAGTTCCCCGGCAACGGTGCCAAAACCTTATTGAGTTAAAAATACCGCAAGTGCATGGTGTAGTTGTAGCTAGCACATGACAATTACAGGTCGTATTCCACAGGGAACTTGGTTCCAATTACTAGAACTAATTTAACTACTCAATCTAGGCGATCACAATTGCTGATTGAGAATTAAACTAAGGGAAATTCTAATAATTAACTAATGAAATAAGCAACAGAATGGAAAACACTTAGGTTGGAATTAATAGCACGACAATGCCAGTGAATCAATTATTAACCTCGCCAAACAAACCCAAGCATGCATTACGAGTAGATAGATTGTTAGTTAAGCCTATCTCTTCCCTCTCTCAAGGGTCGAAGACTAATCCTACAACTATAGTCACCTATTCTCATGGGACTAAAAGTCAAAGGATTACAAGATTTGCAATCTCAAATCTCAATTAGAATCTTAATTATTTTCATATTAAAACTCTAATTGTCTACTAAGCCGCAATAAGTAAAGGCTTCGCCTCTCAACGTTCCTCTAAACTCTAACAAAAATGGATGAATACTTTTTCAAGCATTTCATTGAGCATGTGGTGTGCATAGTAGAAATCGCAAACAAACAAGGCGAAAGTAAGGACTAAGGCTAATCCATGATTTAACAATACATAGACAGCATTAATCCCAACCCAAGTTGGGAGATTTAGCCGACAATTATCTTTTCAATGAAAACCATAACATTCAATTTAATAACCATGACAAACCTCAAAATAATGAAGAACAAGAGAGGAGATAGAATGAAGAATCTGAAATTAATTAGATGAACTCAAGGTAGCATAAACTTCAATCCAATAGCAAAATCAAGAGTGAAAAATAAAACTCTCTAGTGAAACCAAAAAATCGCTTAAGAAAACTTCTGTGAAGAGAAAACTCAATGAAAACTGAATGAGGCCCAAAATAACCCCGAAGGAAAATTTAAGTCGCGACGCGGAACGGAGGTGGCACGGTCGTGCCCCGAGGTACGGTGGCACAACGCCAAAAGTCTGGCAAAACCACCCAAAACCAGCAAAGTGGCACTGACATGCCACTTGGCACGGCCAGACCGTGCCATGTGACATGATTGTGCCACTTGGCTGCCTCGGCCACTTGTGCCGGTTTTCATGGCTCAGCTGTGCTACATGTGTTTGATCCCGTGGAACTTCCATGCAATGCTTTTTTGCAGCTTAACTCGCCTCCTTGGCACTTCTTCCTGCTAGATGTTGTTCATCTTTTCATTTCTTCGACACAGTGACGTTACATGAGTAAAAAGTATGCTAAAGGAGGCCGATTTGACCCTTCCTTAACACAGTCAAGCGTGAAAGTGCAGGAGAAAATGAGTCAAATAGGGGCTAAAAATGGGACAAAATAGAGGTTCATCATAATACAGATATGGAGGATCTACATGCTTATTACATAAGATTATATATCAGATTGTGTGTGCTACCTAAAGTATGATGTGCAACTTTTTTTTTTGGGATTAGGAATCACTCACTGAGTGTGTGGTAGCTGATTTCCTTACCTTTTCCCCAGGATTTGGTTATGATAGGTAGAGTCTGGGCTATGCAAGTTGAACTAGAAAATCCTTGTGCTTTGGAAAAATATGAAGGGCTTATGTAACATAGATTTGGGAGTTTATCAGTGTAGCATAATGTATTCATAATTTTACGAGCCCTGTAAGTTAATTATATTGGTCCATATATAGTATATTAAGTAGTAATCACTCTGAATGGCTGTATGGGCCAACGATTTATGTGGTCAATCATTTGGTTATCAGTTTTACTTATTATGGCATATAAACCTCAGTGCTCCGGATGTGTGATCTATTGAGCTGTACCTTTATTTTCCTTTCTATATATTGGACGTACTCTTGGTATACTCCAGGTGCGTGCCCCATGGAGTTGTGATCTCTGGCATGTAGCTGTTGAGTTATGAATATATGTTTGTGCATTTATTGAATGCAGGAACCTATTGTGAGGCTAGAAGCCTAGTTTTAGCCTATTTTTAGGCATAACTCTGACCGTTTCATTCCAGAATTTAAGTAGGATTTAACCATTTGTTAATGCTCTTAACCCTAGGGGTTGGGGTTGTCACACTCAACCTCTTCTTTTGTAGAAGAGATGAACCACACAAGATGCACTAATGGCTATAGTGCGCACTGATATTTTCACGTGTCTACAGCTGTCCTCACGCATTGACAAAATAGTACATTAATGAAGTAACAACTTTTCAAAGCCTTTTAATGCTGATAAGACTAGTTATCCATATTGAGATTCTGCATGGCTTCATCTCCAATAATATCTTCCAGTCCATCTTGATCTAGATAATCATCAAAATCTTCATCAAGTTAAAGATGCTCTAGATCTCATCTTTTGAGTAAATGAACAAGATATATTTTTCCTATTTCTAATAAGAATTTTCCAATTCCAACATCAATGAAGTAATCAAAGACATCTTCTTACTAAGCTCCTTTTACTTTTATATATTTGCTGAATTCATCGTGATAGATGAAAATAATGTTCCCGTAATGCATTAGTGTTTTTCCTTATTCTATTAATGCCCACAATTGATGATAATTGCTGTAAAAACCAATGGCTCTAGTTAGAGCAAGATCACTAACAAATTCTTATCATTCGCGAAACCATTCTTGCTGTTGGCCATTAGGATCGTCTAAATTACCTAATTAAACACGATAATGGGCTAGCTTGACTTTTCCATTTTCATACTCAATTACTGCGCAATGTACTTTGGCATACATGCTTCTATTCTATGAAGTTTTTGTTAGGCCATCAAGAGATGTGAGAATCCAATGGATCCTTTTGAACATGCACTGTTAAAGCTTAGTTAATCTTGAGGAAAATGGGAACTTTGGATCTGGGATTTCCATGAGATAAACTACCATTGCATATTCCAAGGCTTTCATAATGGGCTCATCTAGAGGGATCAAATTTACTGGGAGACTAACGCCATTAACTCTAGATTTATTAAGAAAGAAGATCGCAGTGCTCCATAAGTCCCAAATATCATAAGAATAATTATGATAGTAGTCGATACAGGCTATGTATCATTTGTTGAACTATTTTTTTTGAACACGAGAACTTATTTTTTCTTGAATATCATAAGGACACCTTAGGTAATTCCTTTATAACTCTAAAAGACTGAATCTCTATACTATTAGATAGGCAGAAGATAATAGACCAAATTGTGATCTGCTTTTTATATAGAATTCAAAAATATCTATAAGGATTCTATTAGAAGGAGAAACCTGTTCTACCAGTAATGACATTTTATTTTGAATTTTCTCATTTTCGGCTGGAGTTCTAGTCTCTGATGGTCACCATTAGCTATTCTTGAGTTAAACTATCTGGCAAAGAGTTCTTTGATCCCTATATATGTTCAATAGAGAAGAAAAACTGGTTTAGTCATAATTGCCAATGCGAGAGTCTCCCTTGCGTTTGCATATTTGATAAATTCTTTTCACAAAACTAAGTATTCCTCTGCAATTAGTTCGAATAAGAAAAGAATTCACAGCTAAAAAGATTAAGAACTTTTCAATTTCCCTTATGACTCCAAGGATTTCTTTGTCCATCGTAGGATAGTGACATTCTGTTTTATTAAAACTTCCACTACAATATTTATAGAGATTTTTCCTTCTTTAATTTTGAGTACTGCACACCAGTGCTCATAGCTAGCATTTATCTTAAGAAATAAATCACCTCCTTCATTAGACAAATTAAGAACAAGAAGATTTTTGCACATCCTTTTGAAGATTTGAACAATCTTTGAAATGCTAAGGGACCATGTCCAACTCACTTATTTCTTGATTTTTTTTAATGAAGTCTGAAGCATAGGTAAGACATCCAAGAAACCTTTCTAATTTCTTCCTGTCTTTAATCTTTTCAGGCAAATTTTCTATTTTTTCTGGAATCTACCTTTGTAGAATGATTTGGTCAGCTTTTATCTATAGACCTAAAACCTCGATTTCTTATTCAGCATAAATGCACTTATTCTTACCATGAATAATACCATGATTAATGCTTCTTTGAATGATAGTTAGGGCATTATCTTTTTGTTGTTCTATGGTCCTGGAAATGTAATGCCCCCTAACTAAGCATGTTTTACTATTTACAATCACTATTTCGATTTCCTCAATTACAATTGATAAACCCAATGGTTGGGGCATTACTGCCGCCCAAAAGGACAAGGCTTAAAGCATGTGTATTAGAAATAACTGTAAGACCCACCTTCGTTATTTTTACGTTAAGTTGTCTGTCTTGCTTTTACGTTATGAAATCGTATTTTTAGTAACTGTGTGAGTTTTTAACGATTAAATTCATTAAAAAGAACGATTATTTGATTAACGTTATTATCGATGTTACTTATTTATAAAACCTTTGAATCAACGCTAAACTAAGTTTTTAAAATCATTTTTCGTTTTACTTGGCCGATTCCCAAAGTTTAAACCGAAATGTTCATTGTGGGTCGTTTCAGTTCGGGTTTAGCCTAACCATTAGCGAGTACGGGACCGGAGTTTAGTAGAATGATGTTAATTGAGCCAAAAAAAAAGAAAAATAAAACAAAAAGGGAAGGGGGGGCACGCCGGGCCTCAGAAGCCCGAGACCCCGACCCCTCCCCTCTCCTTCTCGCTCTCTGCTCTCCCTCTCTCTCTCTCTAATCACCTCTCTCTCTCTCTCCCTCTCCCTCGCCGGCCAGACACCTGGCGACGTTGCCGGTGGGCATGCGTCACCGGTCGGCACGCGTCACCGGTGAAGGGGAGCTCCACACCACGCGTCCCCACCGCCCCATTCCACCACCAAACGCCGCCACTTCGCACAGCCTCACACCATGCGTCTACGCGCCCAAAACCGGCCGTCCACCGGCCGAAAACCGACGACCCACCTCCATCCCAGCCTCCTCTATAAATTGGGTGATAATTTCTGGCCAAAATCAACCAAAAACACCACTAAATCGAAGCTAGGGTTTTGGGTTCTGGGAGTAGCCGAGCCTGGGACGAGTTCAAGGGAATTTTGGGCGTGAATTGCTACCAATTTAGTGGGTAATGAAGCGATTCCAGGTGGGTGTTCTCGCCTCCTAAGTTATTACTATTTTCGAAGTTAATTTTCAGCAGTTTGATGTTGCATGTCAAGTTAGGGCTTGTTAAATTCGTTAGAAATGACAAGAAATAAGTTATCCATGCTTAGGTTCGAATCAATTGGTTGTTTCATGCCTGAAATTGAGAATCGATGTGAATTCTGTACATAAACCGTAGTCTTGCGTGAACAGTGAATTCGAATTTATATGGACATATTTAGCTTCGAATCGAGTTAATGAGTTATTGTTTAAAACGGAATTAAAATCGAAGTTAATTTAACGTATTTAGCTTCGATTCGAGTTAATGAGTTATTGTTTAAAACGGAATTAAAATCGAAGTTAATTTAACATATTTAGCTTCGAATCGAGTTAATGAGTTATTGTTTGAAAAGAAATTAGAAAAAGAAGTTAGTTTGATATGTTTAGCATCGATTCGAACCCGTGAATGTAAATCATGCTTGAATTGTTAATTCGAAGTAATTTAAACGTGTTTAGCATCGATTCGAACCCATGAATGTAAATCATGCTTGAATTGTTAATTCGAAGTAATTTAAACGTGTTTAGCATCGATTCGAATCCATGAATGTAAATCATGCTTGAGATATTAATTCGAAATTAGTTTAACGTGTTTAGCATCGATTCAAGTTAATGAGTTAATGTATGAAAAAGAATTAATATCGAAGTTATATTAACGTGCTTAGCTTCTATTTAAGTTATTTAGCTAATATATAAAAAAGGATAAAAATCGAAGTTCTTTTAATGTCTTTAGCTTCCATTCGAATTAATTAACCAAAGCATGCAAATAAGCTAATTTTCAAGGTAAATGAAGGGTGTCTGGCTCCGAATCAAGTAGCTTAGCCAATACATGTTAAACGAATTAATCTCGAAGTTATATAAACATGTTTAGGTTCGACTCGAGTTAAACTAACTAATGCATGTAAACGAATTAAATTCGAAGTTATTGAAATATGTTTAGTTTTCACTCAAACCTCTGTTCTCTGTACATTCATGCTTAGAAAAGTTGCTTCGAAATGTATCGTATATGCTTAGAATCAAATTATGTTTGATTTATTGAATAAAGTGCTGTCGATTCAAGAATAAATGTGGCCATATGAACGCTTGTTGTAGCGCACTGCTGAATGGTGCTGGATGCTCAGGTAAGAACCTAAACTTCACCCTTTATTTTTACAAGCTAATAGGATAACATGTTGTAATTAATGAATCGATAAATCGAGTTGGTAGTTGGATGGTTTGAGGAAAGAATCATGAGCGTTCGAGGTCCTGTGGTACGGTGCTTGTGAGGAGGGAGTTCGGGTTGTGAATTTACCGCAATCGTGTGGATTGCGAGGCCATGTGTGGCTCATTGTGTTGAAATGATTACGAAGTGTTTAAATGTGACATGTGTATTCCCTTTTCCTTGTATGTTTAAGATGTAACATGAGTGTGGAAGGGTGATGTTTTAGCAAATGACTCTTCATGTGTTTTAAATGAATAATAGCCATGTCTAGTAACGAGCTATGGCCTATTTTAGCTATTCAAATAGTGTTTGGGAGGAATCCCTAAAACGTTTTTAACAAAAGGGAGATGGGAATTATACGTTGAATGATTTTATTGTTTGAAATGGAAAATTACTAGCCGTTATGGCCGATACGCTTTAAGTGGCTAAGATAATGTGCTGCGGACAATATGATATGATGTAAATAATGTTAACCTAGGGGATAAGTCCGGATAAACCCTAGAGGCCCTGACGAGAGCTAATGTAATGGTCCGATATGTTATATGTAGCCATCCCGGGAGTAAGAGCTTAAGCGTGAGCGTTAGGTCTCACTATGGGATCGAGAATAGTTCTCATCCAATCAGCACCCTGTAATAATCTTATGCCAGAAGTACTTTCGTACTAAGTTAAGAAAAGCAATTGGCCTTTTGCCATTTTTAAACGATTAAAAAGGAAAGGAAGTTCTTTTTATGGGCCCAAAAGGCTATATGGAATGATGTATGAAAAGCTTATAAGGGTCGTTACACGACCAAACGAAATGAAACTTCCTTTGAAGACTAAGAAAACGTTTTCAACGAAAGAAAGAAAGCTTTTAATGAATTGAGTTATGAAATGATCCTCAAGCATGTGTGAATGTGGATTCTTAGCCCATGTATGAAAAGAAAGCTTTCAATGGATGCTTTATGAATGATTCTTAAGTATGGTTGAACGTGGATTCTAATCTTATGTGGTATCATTCTTATCCATAGCAAGCCTGTCTGATTTAAAGTGTATGAGATGAGAAAGAAAGTTATAGCACGTTAAAAATTCCATGAATGAAGGCCTATCTTCCTAAAAGAATGAACGTTGATATTTGAATAGCATGCGAGGATGTCATATAGCTTAATATGATGTTTAAAGGTACTTAAATGCTTGATATGTGTTTATGTGTGTGATATGTATATTATATGAATGAAATGCCAAGAAAAGTGTAATTATAAAAAAGGGATAACCTTATATACACATCATATGATTGAGGGTTCATGTGTAGTTTAAATGGAGTGTTAAGAAGTTATGTTATGAAAAGAAAAGATTCATATACTTAGCCTTCGATGCTTACTCGCGTGCCTAACTGCTTGCTAGAAAAGAACTTCGTCGTTGAGGAACCTAGAAATATGATTGAGTGGTCGAAGTGAAGTTTATGTTTAGTGATCCTCTCATAAAGGTTCTATGAATATCTATTATGATAGTAAAGTATGGAAACGTGATATGTGACTAGTAAAAATAGTATTGCCTGCAACGGTTTTGGTTTTAAGGGGGTTGGGGGACACTCACTGAGCGTGTGGTTGCTCATCCCACTATTCTTTCCCCTTTTCCCCAGGTTTTCTTTCTGATAGGAAGAAGTTGAGTCAGATAAGTCCAGAAGGAACCTGTTGTTGCTTACAAGGCGTCGTATGTGCTCATTGGAAGGGATTTTACGTGTTTAATGAAGTCATGTAATGTACTCTTAGTTTATAAAGGTCTGTAAACGATTATTCTAGTTCATGTAATGTATATGATATAAAGGTCGATCTGTACGGCCGTCTGAGCCAACCATCAAGTTAGTTAGATGTCTTCTTGGTTTAACTTAGCTATGTTTTGGGATGTAAATCTTAATACTCCGGTTCTGTTAACCGTTGAGTTGTGTCGTCCATTTCTTCTCTATTCATGAATCAATCTGGTTGGTGTACTCCGAGCGAGTGGCTTGTTGAGTTATGAACTCCGGCGTGTGGCCGTTGAGCTATGTTTTATATGTTTACGCTTCCGTTAATCTACAGGGACTTATTGTAAGGCGTTTAGCCTGGAAACGGTCAGTTTTCAGGGGAAACTCTGCCCGTTTCATCCCAGAATTTAAGTAAGAAGTTAGGAAAAACGTAACGCTTCTGGCCTAGGTGCTGGGGGTGTTAGATTGATGGTATCAGAGCAAAGGTCCTGCGACCATAGGCCGCAACTTGAGTCTTGCATTTCATATAGCCGCCTAGGAATAGTGTATGGTTATGTAACATATGCCTGCCTTGTGTGCAAATGTGAGTTTTATGTCAATGTTCACGCGTTTCACTAGTTAGATGCGGCTTCAGTAAGCTGAATGGTTGGATGAGAGAACCATTTGTTAAGGTATAGGCCGAGTGATTCGTATTGTCGTGCATGAGATAAGTGTTAGCTCAATCGAAAGTTGTTTCGTTTATATGCTTTGGTGATTTTAATCCAATGTTTAAAGAACATATGATTTGAATCGAATGATTGGAAAGCCTTAACTCTACGCTCATCTTTGCCCCTAAAATACGATTTGCTCCTCGGGCCCCATAATGAAGTGAGCAGACGTATTCAAAGGTTGGTAGAGAAAGAGCTAGAAGTAATTAAACTACTTCCTTTTGAAAGCCTAAAGACCTTGAAAGTTAAAGCCTTCCTGATTAGTGAGCTAGGGTTTTGCTTTGACATTCAAGATCTTTTAATTGTTTGGTTGAGACGTATTATTGCAACCGAAGACTCGCATTTGCTTTGCAATAATGCTTGGATTTAGCCATATGAGCGTAACTTTCTGTGTGTAATCGAATGATTTTGAGTGTCCACATGCCAAGGTGTATGCATTGCCGGATGTGTTAACGATTTGTTTGCAAGTTATTAGAGTTAGCTTTCTATGACTGAGAATCTCACTAGGTGATACCCCCATATGTGAATTTTGAGTTGTTTAAAGAAATTAAATGAGATTTTGATATGCTTGGATAGAAATTAAGCAATAGCAGTGCATTTCTCTTTACTATTGCATGAAAATTATCCTCATCATCTAGCGCAATGCTTGTTGTCACCTGTACAATGTTCTTGATGTCCTATGTGAAATTGATAGTGTTCTTGCTATATCAAACCCCAATGCACCCAGAAAGAACAAGGTAGAGAGAGCCTGACATGCACTTTGAAATTGTATGCCTCTTACTACGGTGAATGTGGTTGATCTAGCAGTTGTGACATTATGTGTAATACTAAGCTCGAAAGGGCTTATAATTACTTAGACTTGTTTTAGAGCAATCCTTGATAAGTTATATTATTGAAGAGCGAAGTAATTGGATTTCCTACTGTTAGTACATCCTTCGGTATGGTTATGCATACGATTGAGTTAGATGGACTACTTGAGTTGATCGACAGGATGGGGTAAGGGAATTGCCTACTTGTTATATGAACTAAAGTGCCCCTATTCTTATGTTTTGTTAAATTCGCTATTTATCCATCTACTTAGCTAGAAATCTTGTGACCATAGAAGTTACATTCACACTTGCTTGCCTTACGTGTTCTGTATCCTAATCACATCGCATGCTAGCTTACCCATGATCATACTTGGATGCGTGACTCCAAGGTTTACGAATGAATGTACGTGAAATGTTTGATGGCTTGGTTGATCAGTATGACATGGGATGACATGATTGAGAGTGCCACATGTAAATTGGTGAACTTCTTGGCGAACCTTAGCATTGCATTTTTGTTAGTTGTTATGAATACTACCATTGATGTTATAGAGTCCTCCCATTTGCATGTTACCATGTTACAATTATGAGTGCTAGTACTTCACGAACTTAGAGACCTATATTCGTGTGAACGTGTGAATATGGGATTGTCTAGGTACCTTATGAGACTCAATGATGTGCTTAGTATATTTGTGGCCGTATCGAAATCCTCACTGCATCACTTGATCATTAAAGTGTGGAGTATGGTTGCAAGTAGGGATAATTGAAATATATCATCCAACTTAAAAGAGCTATGTCGTGATATACACTTGTGATCCTTTAATAAGGTCGTAAACGGGCAGAGTTACAGGCATAAGCATGTCATCTTACTTTCATATTCTCATGATATAGGAATGTTTGTTTTGTATGTGACGTTAAGTGATGCTGTGTGATGTATCCATTACCCTGCTATAAAATAAAAACTCCCTGGTTAAGTAACTCAGTTTTGAAATGCTTCGATTTTGTATACTAGTGAATGAGCTCGACTCGAGTCGGACTGCTATGTGACTCGATTGTTCCAATTATCTAAGTTTTGTGATTGATGATATGGCATAACCTCTGACTTGTTGCTTGCAACATGTATATCAACCGGTTTCATGTTACCTTCATTCCCGAAACTTGAGAATGTTGAATTGCTGACACTATGCAATACTATGTCATACTATTATACTTAAACGATTCTATGTGATGCTATTATGCTTAAATGATACTATGCGGTACTAGGTGACATTTTGTTCTTCTAAATGTGTTATAGTAGTCTCCATGTTAACCGTTGTGATCCCAAAAGTGACTTGAATTCATGTTTTAAAATGAGACTGCTAGTATGTGACCGTAAGATGTCATTTCCTCGATTGTCATGCCTTTCGATGCCTATTTATAGATATGCATATGCATAGATTTACTGCTCGCCATGCTAACTGAGTCTAGATGATCGGAAATCTCTGTTCTTTTTCAAAACAAACTCGATATGGTTTTCCACGCCAACTCAGTTGCCCCTCTTCAATGCAATTTGCCCTCGGCGCCTAAATAGAGCGAGTAGACGCTTGAAGAGGATTGGCGAGGAGGAGACTGGATACCGTAAGACATTTTCTTTTGATTAAAAAAGAAGTAGTGATTGCAAAATGGAACCTTTTGGAAACCCACCGTGTAGATCTTACCTGCGCGCGTTCATTTTAGGAAAAACCGAACTTGGATTTGGAATTTCAAGGACGAAATTCTTTTAAGGGGGGAAGAATGTAAGGCCCACCTTCGTTATTTTTACGTTAAGTTGCCTGTCTTGCTTTTACGTTATGAAATCGTATTTTTAGTAACTGTGTGAGTTTTTAACGATTAAATTTATTAAAAAGAACGATTATTTGATTAACGTTATTATCGATGTTACTTATTTATAAAACCTTTGAATCAACGCTAAACTAAGTTTTTTAAATCATTTTTCGTTTTACTTGGCCGATTCCCAAAGTTTAAACCGAAATGTTCATTGTGGGTCGTTTCAGTTCGGGTTTAGCCTAACCATTAGCGAGTACGGGACCGGAGTTTAGTACAATGATGTTAATTGAGCCAAAAAAAAAGAAAAATTAAACAAAAAGGGAAGGGGGGGCACGCCGGGCCTCAGAAGCCCGAGACCCCGACCCCTCCCTTCTCCTTCTCGCTCTCTGCTCTCCCTCTCTCTCTTTCTCTAATCGCCTCTCCCTCCCTCCCTCCCCCTCGCCGGCCAGACACTTGGCGACGTCGCCGGTGGGCACGCGTCACCGGTCGGCACGCGTCACCAGTGAAGGGGAGCTCCACACCACGCGTCCCCACCGCCCCATTCCACCACCAAACGCCGCCACTTCGCACAGCCTCACACCCACGCGTCTACGCGCCCAAAACCGGCCGTCCACCGGCCGGAAACCGACGACCCACCTCCATCCCAGCCTCCTCTATAAATTGGGTGATAATTTCTGGCCAAAATCAACCAAAAATACCACTAAATCGAAGCTAGGGTTTTGGGTTCTGGGAGTAGCCGAGCTTGGGACAAGTTCAAGGGAATTTTGGGCGGGAATTGCTACCAATTTAGTGGGTAATGAAGCGATTCCAGGTGGGTGTTCTCGCCTCCTAAGTTATTACTATTTTCGAAGTTAATTTTCAGCAGTTTGATGTTGCATGTCAAGTTAGGGCTTGTTAAATTCGTTAGAAATGACACAAAATAAGTTATCCATGCTTAGGTTCGAATCAATTGGTTGTTTCATGCCTGAAATTGAGAATCGATGTGAATTTTGTACATAAACCGTAGTCTTGCGTGAACAGTGAATTCGAATTTATATGGACATATTTAGCTTCGAATCGAGTTAATGAGTCATTGTTTAAAACGGGATTAAAATCGAAGTTAATTTAACGTATTTAGCTTCGATTCGAGTTAATGAGTTATTGTTTAAAACGGAATTAAAATCGAAGTTAATTTAACATATTTAGCTTCGAATCGAGTTAATGAGTTATTGTTTGAAAAGAAATTAGAAAAAGAAGTTAGTTTGATATGTTTAGCACCGATTCGAACCCGTGAATGTAAATCATGCTTGAATTGTTAATTCGAAGTAATTTAAACGTGTTTAGCATCGATTCGAACCCATGAATGTAAATCATGCTTGAATTATTAATTCGAAGTAATTTAAACGTGTTTAGCATCAATTCGAATCCATGAATGTAAATCATGCTTGAGATATTAATTTGAAATTAGTTTAACGTGTTTAGCATCGATTCAAGTTAATGAGTTAATGTATGAAAAAGAATTAATATCGAAGTTATATTAACGTGCTTAGCTTCTATTTAAGTTATTTAGCTAATATATGAAAAAGGATTAAAATCGAAGTTCTTTTAATGTCTTTAGCTTCCATTCGAATTAATTAACCAAAGCATGCAAATGAGCTAATTTTCGAGGTAAATGAAGGGTGTCTGGCTCCGAATCAAGTAGCTTAGCCAATACATGTTAAACGAATTAATCTCGAAGTTATGTAAACATGTTTAGGTAATACTCCGATTCTGTTAACCGTTGAGTTGTGTCGTCCATTTCTTCCCTATTCATGAATCAATCTGTTGGTGTACTCCGAGCGAGTGGCTCGTTGAGTTATGAACTCCGGCGTGTGGCCGTTGAGCTATGTTTTATATGTTTACGCTTCCGTTAATCTACAGGGACTTATTGTAAGGCGTTTAGCCTGGAAACGGTTAGTTTTCAGGGGAAACTCTGCCCGTTTCATCCCAGAATTTAAGTAAGAAGTTAGGAAAAATGTAATGCTTCTGGCCTAGGGGCTGGGGGTGTTACAATAACATAGTTAGATATAGCTTCAACCGTACACATTCATGCATGATCAAACCATATACAGTTAACTGTTTACCAACATAAGATTTATACCCCACAGTAAAACAATTTACTACATAATCCACACCTCTATTCACTGAAAATTTCAAAATATAGCTTCAAAATATACTTATACTATGTAACTACTGATCCATCCAAATTCTCTTGCTGAACGTATGTTCTTCAGCTAGTTTGGTAGTATGAGAGCGATTCACTTAGCATTTACCTAAACAAAACATAAAAAACATGTTGAACTATGAGTTGAAACTTCAGTACATGCATTTCTGTATTGTTAAAAGATCTCCGCATAAATTGGTTGGGCGCCTGCTTTGAAATTCATTTTAAGTTAAAATAGTGAATGAGATAAATGTAAAACTGCATTGCTAGTTCTTATCTAGTCGTGAACCCCTTGATACTATTACGATTTGTGGATAGGTGTATACTTGCCAAGCCGATCGGCGACCAGGCCTAAACCCGCGCGAGTAACTAAAGGGCAATGCCCTGTAACTGATAATTAATGGGGTCGCTAATTATGTGATAAATCAGTAATTCAACTGATTCATTGATGTACTTACCAAAACATTATAATTTTGATAAGTACATACTAATTTCTAAAGATACAGGTAATAAACGTGCATGACGCCTTTAAAATGCAATCTCACTTGACAACACTTATGCACAATAGGAAACGATAAACTAAGCTCTGTTTCTGCTTAACAAACGTAATTGTAGGTAAATGCAGTTAGTAAACAACATTTACTCTCATAATTTGTAACTTCAATGAAAATTGATTAATTAGAAGCGCATCCATGATTCAAACAATTCAATATAAGATAAGTTACACTAAAATGATTTGAAAACCAAATAAGTTAGAGTCATTGAACTCGAAGTGAAACAAATTAGAGCAAGATAAAACAAAATGAACTAATTGAGGTGATAATGAAAAGATTTTACTGGATATTAATGGAATATGATTTTTTTGATATTTATGAATTTAATGCCAAGAGGGGTGTTGGGAGGTTCAGGAAAGCTCATATAACCTTAGCTTGGCCCGATAGACACCGATCTTGAGTCATTACTCTCTCCACTTCTCCAATTTCATTCACATGCCTTTTAACTCGGTTTTCTAACCCAAGTAAGCTTCTATATCCAATCAAAGTTGTTGAACTCAGTAAACTTGGTAATTTCTTTGCAATTTCCATAATCACTTGGAACTCCTAATAATATCTCCAAATCTCATGATTTCTTTCCTCCGACATAGTACCATTTGAAGGTCCACTTTCGAAAATCCATATCTTTCACCCCTCACCTCCAATTGCGCTATAAAGCCTAATATGAAAAGCTTAAGAAGCCATATCACACTTTTATTCATAGTGCAAAAATATAATTCCCTCAATAGAATTCCTAAAGTTGGGCTAGAACCCAACTGTGCACAGCTTCGATCTATCCTATACAGTCTTAGTAAAACGGCCATAACTTTGTTCACACAACTCGAAATGAAGTGGTTCAAAAGGAATTTGAAAGATGACTCATAGATCTATCTGTCCACCAAAAGTACAATATTTTAATGGGCCAAACCCTACCAGTTTAATTGTAAAGAGACCCCTGTTTTTGGTCTATTCACAACCCTACTGTTCTTTTTTCCCCCTTTCCTTCACAAAAGTCCCCTCTAAAATCACTTCTTAAATTCATTTAACAAACCCTTGCTCATTCTCATCACCTTAAAAAGTCATATTACTCAAATTTATTCCATAATCATCTACATCAAATTTTCAATTCCTCTCTTTTTCAAAGTCACTCAAAACACATCCATAAGCTTACTCATTTGCATAAATGAGCAAAATGAGCTTTTATAATCAATTGGGAAATTTTTCATAATCCACCCCTTTATACAAAATCACCTCAAGTGATTTCCCAAGCTAAAAAATACATCCAAGATTCATTTCTTTATCTAATTATACACAAATAATATGCTTGATGCCAGAAATAAATCAACCCAGGTTGATCACCAAAACCCTAACTTATCACCAATTTATTCTTGCATCTAAACTCATCCAAACTCAGCATAAATATCATGATATCCATTAATAATGCCAAAGATCATGAAAATCAAGTATCAAAATCCAAATCCATCATTTCAAACTCAAGCTTCCATGCTCATGCATGAACTCAACCCTAGCATGCCTTTAAGCATAACCAACAAATTAAAATATCAAAATTGTTCTTATTCTTATAAAAATAACATGATCAACAATTAAAACCCACAAAAAAACAGAATCAAAAACAAGATAGGTGATAGAGTTACTCACTTTGAGCTTAAAAAAGGGAGGAGAGAGATAAGCTTGATATTTTGATAGTTTGCTTAGTGGAAAATAACTTAGATAATACTAAGCTGAGTTTTTAACTCCAAAAGCAACTTTTTGCTGATGATAATTAGGCATAATTGAGGATAATTAGCTAAGCAAATGGGTTGTAACTTGTTGGGCCAAAATTGGGCCTTAATGAATTTGGGCCCGAAAGAAAATACACTTTATGCAATTGAATTTTTCATGACTCGAAACTAAATTTTTGGGGTGTTATGAAAAATAATTTAATCTTTTAAAGCATATTTAGAAGGGCCGGTTATCGACTCCCATGAAATTTTAGGTTAATAAAAACTCGAATTGCAAAGTGAGGGCCCAAATAAATTTTTTCCAGTCGTGATGATTAAATGTGATAAACAAATTTAAGGAGATTAATAACATGACTTAATTAAATAAATAATCATGATTTAGGGTTGGGCTATTACAGCCTTCTCCTCTTAAAGAATTTGGTCCTCGAAACTTATGAGCATTTACAAAACATACAAGTTCATCTTAAATAGATGTAGGTACTTGGCTTGCATCTGATCCTCAGTTTCCCTATGTGGCTTCTGAAGAGGTATGATTTACCCAACGTACTTTGATTAAAGGTATCTGTTTCATGCGTAACTGCTTAATCCTACTATCTAGTATTTGGACCAGGTGCTTTTTAAACACTAGATCCTCATTGACCGCAATGGGTTGGGTTGAGAGAGCATAGTCAGGATCTAAAACGTACCACCTGTGTTGTGAGGTAAGCAGCACGTTATGCACGTGTTTGGGTCATATAGGCAGATCTAGTCAATGAGCTATGGGATTCAATCTTTTAATAAACTTGTATGGTCTAATAGATCTTAGCCTCAATTTAGCTCACAGTTCAACCTCCTTGTACCCTTAGTTGGTGAAACTTTCTGAAAAACTTGGATGGTTCAACCTTATCATGATCTCCTTCTTTTATCAGTATAGCTTTTTTGTTGGTTCTAATAGTCTATTTTCAAGTGTCTTTTGTTGTTTATCACCTCACTGAATGTTAAAGAAGATCTTTATGACCCAGAAGATGATTTTGTCGTCAATGTGTGTCATTATTTTGCCCTGATGTTTCATGTAAATATTTCTACTAGTACCTTTACAACATCGACCGCTGGGAGTTCTATGGTTTCTTCAAATGAAAATGTTAGTCCTAGGTCACAAAGTACTATAGGCTCCAACTTAAAAGAGTTTGATCCATTGATATTTTTAGATGCTTGCCCATGTGACAATAATTAAACACCCAAGTTCTCAAGCCCTCTCAGAAGATTCAACTAAGTAATGACTACAGTGTTAAGGGTATGTTGTGCCTTCCTTATCAGGGCATCTACCACAATGTTTGCCTTTCCTGGGTGATATTGGATCTATAACTTGTAATCTTTACGTAATTCTAGTCAACGCCGTTGTCTCAGATTGGCTTCTTTTGTGTGAAAATGTACTTCAGGCTTTGAAGATAAGTATAGATCTCACAACGGATGCTATACAAGTAATGTTATCAAATTTTTAGTGCAAAAACCACAACCGCTACTCCTGGATCATGGGTAGGGTGATTTCTCTCATAAGGCTTGAGTTGTCGAGAGGTATAAGCTACCACTTCATCTTCTTGCTAACTTTGTAGCTTCCTTCAACAAATTGGTCAGAGAAAGCTATCTTTGATAAATCCTTTCCGAAACTCGATAATACCCTGCTAAACACAAAAAGTTTCTGATCTCAATAACATTAGTGAGCCTTTGACACTCTGTAATTGCTTTCACCTTCTTCAAATTAATCTTAGTCCCTTCCTTTGAAATCACATGTCCTAAAAATACCACTTCTTCTAACCAGAACCCACGTTTCTTATACTTACTATCTAATTGATGTTCTCGCAAGGTCTGTAACACCGTTCTTAAATTGGTAATGTGTTCATCTATCTTTGAAGTAAATTACGATATTGTTTATGAATACCACCTCAAACATGCCCAAATAGGGTCTGAAAACTCTATTAATAAGATCTATAAAGGCCACGGGGGCATTTGTTAGGTCAAAAGGCATCATGTGAACTCATAGTAACCAAACTTGGTCCTTAGTGTGGTTTTGGAAATGTCTTTAGGTATAATCCTAAGTTGATGGTATCTTGATCTCATATAAATCTTGGAAAAGACACCTTCTCCTTATAATCGATTAATAGATCATCTATTCGGGGCAATGGGTATTTATTTTTAATGGTAATCTTGTTCAGCTCCTTCTAACAGATACGTATCCTCAAGGCTCTATCTTTCTTCTTCCCAAGTGAAACTAGGGCACCCCCATGGTGAGACACTTGGTTTGACAAATTCCTTCTGTAATAACTCATCTAATTGAATCTTCAGTTTTCTAAGCTTTGTTGGGGCCATACGATATAGGGCTTTAGAGATACGTTAGGCATCAGGGTTAATTTCACCACAAAATCAATATCTCTTTATGGGGTAGTCCCAGTAACTCTTTAGGAAAACATCTCTGAATTCACAAACTATAGGGATATCTTCTGCTTCTTCTTACTGTGGTTCAGTGTCAATAGCATAACACTAATATTCAATATATCCTTGACATAAGAACTCACTTGCTTCCATAACATAATTTAAAGGACAAGGTATTTCCTTTCTTTGCCCATAAAACATATGTCTCTCCCTCATTCATCCCTTGAAATAGCCTTAAGGTCCTCATAATCTATCTTGATCCTATAAGTACACAATCAGCTTATTTCTAGAATGACGTCAAAATCTGACGAGTCAAATTGAATTAAAACTCTAAGGAATACTATCCCACCAATAGTAATTGGAATAAGTTTATAAGAAATAAGACACTAAACTCTAAGGTCATTAGGTAACTTGATTCTATAATTGGTTTCTCTCCACTATTTTCAAGGTTCAGTTCCATGGCATATCGAGTTGATGTAAATGAATGAGTAGGAACTGAATCAATTAATAAACAAAATGGCTTTGTAATTAAAAAGAGAGTTCTAGTAACTACCGTACCAGAGGTGGCAGCTTCCTTCTTACTCAACATATAAGCCCTTCCTACAGCTGCAGGCCTTGAAGGTGGGAGCCCTTGTCTATAATGTTCAGTCTTTAGGGACAGGTAGTAATGAGGTGCTCTAGGCTACCGCGCCATAGACATTTGTTGGTTACCACTCGACACTCAGTAGTGATGTAATTAGTTCTTCCACATTTCCCACAGAGCTCTACTAAGCCTGCAGGACGTCTCTTGGGAGGAGCGGGAGCAGATTTCTTCTGGTTTATAGTCTTGCTCGGAGCTTCTATTTTGTCTACTTCCTCTTATGATTAATCGGGTCTAAGGCCCTCAATTCAGTCATCACTCGTTCCACTTCAACTACTCACTCATATAACTCTTCATAGGTAAGGATTGGTTGACTAGCTAGCTAGTTGTGAATATAGAAAGCTAATCCCTCTTCAAATCTCCTCATCTTCAGTCTTTCAGGTGACACAAACTCCAAAACAAACCTGGATAGTTCCGTAAATTTGCTACCATACTGCATCACAGTCATCCTACCACCCATTTTTAATTCTTCTAGAAATCTACTCCAAGTGAAGTTAGGCCCTAAGAGCCTATTCTTAACAGTATTCCACGAAAAGTCTACTTCCTCAGTCACATAAAATGTTCTAATGTTCACCTTTTTATCCTCTAGGACCTCCATTATTGTGATGATCTTTTCTATCCCTCTAATCCATGCTTCTAGCTCCACTGGAGCATACTTTTTATCACATACTTTAGGGTTGTATCGCCCACCCTATCTGCTAATTTATTGACTTTATGAGAGATTTTGGAAGGTGTTGGGACTATTCATTTCATAAGCTCAGACATCAAGGTCTGTTAATAGTTGTAGTTCCCCTACTGCTAACCAAGTTAAGGGGAATTAAGCGCATTCCACTAAGGCTTGTTGGCAAATTACACTAAACATGGTCATCGAACCCCAGACCATGATATGAATTTTTTTTTATGTGGGTTTCTACATTATTTTACACATATTCTAATACTCTAACTATCCATTCAACTGAGTAATTTAGTCAATCAACTACAACTAACATATAAGATATACATGCACAATAGATACAACTAGCATGGCCCAAGTATTATTAAAACATACACAAAGCTTCATTATATCATTGCCGTAATTGCTCGCGCACACACATATACATGGTTTCATAAAGAATATCATATCCAACTGACCACCTAAGGTCAACCTTTATACATACGTCCTAACTAAAACACTGCCTAGCCCTAATAGACTAAGTCCGCCACATGCCCAGAAGTAGGCGAAATTAGTCAACACAATTGGAAAGACCTGTCTAACTATATGCAATGTCATAACCTGCACAAAATTCATGTATCCAACTAGCTATACTATCTACATGTGGGTTCAAAAAGTAATCTATCTGAGATGTCAACATATAATATGAATCAATGTTATGACCCTAGATGGATCATAGTCTAGGTCAGACTAATCCATAGGCTCCCCGCCCGAGTCAAAATTATTGTTTGATGCACCAATATCTGCCTAATCATCATGATCAAGCTGATGCTCCTCCAATTCTAGGTCCTTATCTGAGCCTTCCACGAGGTCACCATCAGAGCTAAACTATGGTGTATTAGGGGGATCTATAACAATGTGCACTTCATTTAATCCATCAGATATAGGGATTCCCTCTCTAAGTCCTGATGGCTTCGGGTTGTTAGGCAACTGAGAAGTGCTTGGTGCAGGTGATAATGGTTGGGAAGTTACAGAGTGTAATGAAAATATATACTGCAGAATGTCCATGTTATTCCATCTCAGCTCAAACTCCTCCCTTAATAACAACTCGGTGATAATCTTAGCCCAAGCCTCGTGAAATTGAAATTTAAGTTCATCCCATCCTAAGGCTCGAGTCATCATAAAGTCATGATATTAGGTCCTAAACTCGACCCAAGGGCTAATTGTAGATAAGGTCCATAATAGCCTACATGTATGGACTATAACACTATGAAACTCAGAAATGGGGTCTGCATGTAGGCTGTGATACTAGCATATAGTAAAGAGATGTGAATGGCCACAGATGTACCTGACATCATAATTCACTGCACACGGGTCCATCTAACAAGGAGGAACATAACTGAAGTACATGGGAGAGATAAACAGGCATTTCTACCGTCATAAATCTCTAATGATATGTTAATAACCTTCACTAACCAACCTTCTTCCCATCCAATCTCTACTCTTCATACTCCATATCTCATCAAAGAAAATCAACCTGGCTCTGATACCAAAATCGTGATGCCCCCCTAATTAAGCATGTTCACTGTTTGCAATCACTAGTATGATTCCCTTAATTACAACTGATAAATTCAATGGTCGGAGCGTTATCGTCATCCAAAAGGACAAGGATTAAAGCATGTGCACTAGAAATAACATAGTTAGATATAGCTTCAACCATACACATTCATACATGATCAAACCATATATAGTCAACTGTTTACCAACATAAGGTTTATACACCAAAGTAAAACAATTCACTATACAATCTGCACCTCCATCCACTAAACATTTCAAAATACAGATTCAAAATAGGCATATACTATGTCACTGCTCATCTATCCTGATTCTCTTGCTCAACTTATTTCTTCAGCTAGTTTGCTAGCATGAGAGTGATTCACTGAGCAATTACCTAAAACAAAACATAAAAAATATTTTGAACTATGAACTAAAGCTCAGTACATGCATTCCTATATTGTTAAAAGATCTCTACATAAATTGGTTAGGCGCACAGTTTATAATTCATTTTAAGTTAAAATAGCGAATGAGATGAATGTAAAACTGCATTGCTAGTTGTTATCCAATAGTGAACCCCTTGATACTGTTACGATCTCTGGATAAGTGTATACCTACTAAGCCGATCGGGGGGGCCTTGTCTAAAATAGCCCGAGTAACTGAATGGCAATGCCCTATAACTATAACTGATGGGGTCACTAATTATGTGATAAATCACTAATTAAACAGATTCCTTGATGCACTTACAAAATATTATAATTTTGATAAATACATGCTAATTTCTAAAGATACAGGCAATGAGCATACCTGAAGTCTTTAAAATGCAATCACACTTGATAATACTTATGCACAATGGGAAACGGTAGACTAAGTCCCGTTTCTGCTTAACAAATGTAATTGTAGGTAACTGTAGTTAGTAAACAACATTCACTCCCATAATTTGTAACATTAATGGAAATTGATTAATTAAATGGGCATCCATGATTCAAATAATTCAATATAAGATAAGTTACACTAAAATTGTTTGAAAACCAAATAAGTTAGGGTCATTAAACTCGAAGTGAAACAAATTAGAGCAAGATAGAACAAAATGAACTAATTGAGGTGATAATAAAAAGACTTTAATGGATATAAATGGAATATGGGTTTTTAATATTTATGAATTTAATGTAAAGAGGGGTGATGTGAGGTTTAGGAAAGCTCATATAACCTTAGCATGGCCCGACAGACACTGATCTTAGGTCATTACTCTCCCCACTTCTCTAATTTCATTCTCATGCCCATTTAATTCGGTTTTCCAACCCCAGTAAGCTTCTATACACAATCAAAGCTATTGAACTCACTAAACTTGATAATTTCTTTGCAATATCCACAATTGCTTAGAAACTCCTGACAATATCTCCAAATCTCACAATTTCTTTCCCCCCTTATATTACCGTTTGAAGGTATGCTTTAGAAAATCCATATCTTTCAACCCTGACCGCCAATTGTGCTATAAAACCCCAATATGAAAAGCGTAAGAAGTCCCACAACACTTTTATTCGCAGTGCAAAACATAATTCACACAATAGGATTCCTAAAATTGGACTAGAACCCAATTGTGCACAGCTTCGGTCTATCCTGCGCAGTCTTAGCAAAACAGCCATAACTTTTTCCACATAGCTCGGAATGAAGTGATTCAAAAGAAATTTGAAAGACTCATGGATCTATCTACCGACCAAAAATACAATTTTTTAATGGGCCAAACAGTACCAGCGTAATCGCAAAGAAACCCCTGTTTTTGGTCTATTCATAACCCTACTATTCTTGTTTTTCCCCTTTTCTTCACATAATTCCCCTCTAAAATCACTTCTTAAAATCATTTAACAAAGCCCTGTTCCTTCTCATCACCTTACAAAGCCATATTAGTCAATTTTACTCCTTAGTTATCTACATCAATATTTTAATTCTTTTCTTTTTCAAAATCACCTAAAACACATCCATAAGCTTATTACTTTCATAAATTAGCAAAATGACCATTTATAATCGATTGGAAAAATTTTCATAATCTACCCCTTTAAAGAAAATTACCTTAAGTGATTTCCTAAGTTAAAGAATGCATCCAAGATTTATTTCTTTATCCAATTATACACAAATAATATACTTAGTGCTAGAAATAAATCAACCCATGCTTGATCACCAAAATCCTAACTTATGACCAATTTATTCTTACATTTAAACTCAAACTCAACATAAATGTAATGATATCCATTACTAATGCCAAATATCATAAAAACCAAGTAGCAAAATCCAAATCCATCATTTCAAACTCAAGCTTGCATGCTCATGCATAAACTCAACCATAACAAGCTTTCTAGCATAACCAACAAGTTAAAATATCAAAATTATTTTTATTCTTATCAAAATAACATGATCAACAATTAAAACCCATAAAAACAAGAATCAAAATCACAATCAACAAGATAAGTGATAGAGTTACTCACTTTGATCTAGAAAAAGGAAGAGAGAGAGAAAAGCTTGATATTCTGATAGTTTACTTAGTGGAAAATGACTTGGATAATACTTGGCTGGGTTTTTAACTCCAAAAGTAATTTTTACTAATGACAATTAGGCATAATTAAGGATAATTAGTTAAATAAATTGGTAATAACTTGTTGGGCCAAAATTGGGTCTAAATGAATTTGGGCCCGAAAGAAAATACACTTTATGCAATTGAATTTTTTGTTGCTCAAAACTAAATTTTTTAGGGCATTATGAAAAATAATTTAATCTTTTAAAGTATATTTATCAGGGCCGGTTGAAATGAGGGTCCAAATGAATTTTTCCTAATCAGGATGACCAAATGCGATAAACAAATACAAAAAAATTAATAACATGACTTAATTAAATAAATAATTATGATTTAGGATTGGACTATTATAGAAAAAGACAAGGATATCCTCAATGTAGACTAGACAATAAAGATTATGGTCTTTAAGGAAGTTATCTATTCCTCATTGGAATATCTGAGATGCATTTTTAAGACTAAATGACATTACCATGCATAACATTCTTGAGGGGCACTTAAAGCAGTTAATGGAATGCTTTCTACATCCCTTTTTATCTGCCAGTATCAGCCTTTGCAATCCATTTTGAGAACCAAGATGCTCCTTGAATTCTATTAAAAAAGACTATTTTATTAGGAATATAATAACCATCAAATATAGTATTATCGTTAAACTTTTTGTAATTGATTACCATTCTAGCTTTTCTTCTTTTTTTTTTCAGCATTATTTCTTACTATAAAGGCGGAACTGGTGTGAGGACTCTTGTTATTCCTGATTAATCCTTTATCCAGAGGCTCTTTAATTTGTTTTTCAAATTCTTAGATATCCTAGTGTGTATACACCATTTATTTTACATAAATAATAGTATTGGCATTTAACAAAATAATATTTGCAAATATCTTATCTTTATCCAAAAATTTTAAAGATTATCATTGTAGAGTTCTTTGCATAATTGCTCTTGTTGTTCAGTAATCTACTTTTTAATAGATAACTCAAGTAATGAGATTGTTAGTGATGTTTCACATTGTGCAGGCATTACCTTCTCACCACGCTGGCTACAAGTGAATTCAATCTTCTGATGAGTGTGAGCTTTGTTTAACTTACCAATAGGGACTGAGTAACCATTTATTATGAATATTATTTGGTTTATGATTTGTGTGCATGGAAAATACAGTCTCTGAAAGTTGTTTCTAATAATCATATCATGAAAGGGTTTATCAGTAGCCCGTAGGACTGGTTTAATGTATTGGACTCCTCCTATTTTTATTGATAACTCTTCTATGGCCTTCTTATGGTCCATTATGCTATTGTTAGCTATCCTTCCTTGTGAAGGATTCTTGACTTTTTTCCACATAAATTCTAAAAATAAAGATCTTATTCCGAAACAGATAGAACAACCACTATATATGCAGGTACACAGTTCATTTTTGTTATATCCCTTTACACATACATTTATTGGGATAGAGATGTTATTACAATTTGTGTTGGTGACTTCATAGCTTATCTTCATAGTCATATTTTTGACTAATTCATCCTCATAGATTGGCTCACTAATAATTCTTGTTTTATAAACAATGAGTTTTTCTATCTAGACTAATACTTCGGTCTAAAGTGCGTCTCATACATTCAAAACACATTTTACTCATTTCACTAGTCATGCTAATTGTATCATCTTCGTTAAGTCTTCTTTAGCTAATGAAGACCCTTGTCTCCATTCTGATATTGTACTCATGCTTCTTAATAATTGGGGTTCAATGGTAATTTTATCATTTTCATCAATTTTTATTATGTTCTTCTTATTGATTTTTGTAGGATTGGACCGGTGATGCTAGATATCCATGACCTATCAATTTTTATTTCCTATGGGTTGGACTTTATCCTTTGAATTTTTTGCATTGGATCGAGTGGGACTTTCAAATTTACTTGCCTCTGTCATTGTTATTTTAGTCTTTGGGTCTATGGTATTATCTAATTTATAAATTATCTTCCAAAATATCCTCTTTAGGTAACCTCTTCTTTTCATATCCATCCCAACTATTTTTATCATAGGAGATAAAAAGTTTTTAGTACATTTATCTTTTAGGCTCACATAATATCCTAGTTGGTAATTGAATCCTACAGATCCATTCCATAAATTAGTCTTCATCCTTGCGATAATTTGGTTATTAAATTTGGTATGTCTTATTTCACAGAGTAAAGCATAAAGATCAATATCTTTGCTATAATATTGTTAAGGAGTAATCTGAAGTTGGACGCTAACAACAGGGATATACCTACACTTTTTATCTTTCTTATGCTTAAAAATATTTTCCCAATTAATGAGACCAACGTCTCCCACATCATACTCACAATCTTTTATTTCTAAATCTCCTTCCATCATTTCGTAGAGATACTTACTCTTCAATTGAAAGATGGTTTCTCTATAGATCATGTCTTTCTGAAATATAGGAAGGACCTAACATCCTTTGACATCTTCATTCTCATTGTCTATAATAAATTCTTCTCCTTAAAGATCACCAAGACTAATTGAGCTACTTTCCATCATATGATTAGTTTCTTGATAATCACTTTCTTTATATTCATCTTCTAGTACAATCTCAACAATTCCCTTATTTTTCAGGGCTACCTCTGGTGCTTCTTTGTTGCTAAGTTTAAAGTAATCTAGACAAGCCAAAGTTTCAACAAACTTGTTATTCTTCCTATTTTTGTATTTGTTTGCATAATAACATACTTTTCCGCATGCCTAACACTTAAATTGTTTTTCCCGGCAAGACAACAAGCAATTTTTCTAAAAAAATCTTCATTTTTTGGTGTTTGGTTTGTTATAATATTTTCTTTTATATTTCTCTCCTCTCTGCTTGATAAAGATCTTTTTCTTATGAAATTTCTTTTTTCTTCTTCTCTCATGTTCCTTTTCTCATTGGTGAGGAGAATCCCAACACGCTAGAAACTACTTCATTATCTTTTACTTTGGGAGATTAAGACATTAACCATTGACCCATTTTCCCAGATAAGAGATTCTTATGCGAAGGGTATCAATGATATCTTTTTCCTCAAGCCATGCAATGTACTTTTATTGATTATGAAATTTATCAGGTACAGCGATTTCTCGTAAAATATATCAAGGATGGTTTCATTATGCCCAACTTTGTAATAATATTGGCTAAATTTAGCAATATAATTGTCCAAATATCTCATATCCCAAAGCTCTATGTTATTAATCTTTCTTAGTCATTCTCTTGCTTTTCTTCGGAGTCATGCTTAGCTCTAATAAATTCAGTTTTGATTTCCTTACATAAATTTTTAAACATTGTAGTTGGTGTTTCTATCATTCTCAGTGCATTTTTACCATCTTCATTTAATGAATCATGCCTATAAGCTACAGAGTCAAAAAAAACTATGTTCGATATAGTTTAGGAAACTTCCAGCAATCCATATAGTATTTATATTTAAGACACTATTCATACCTCTTTTACAATGGTCAAATATTTCTGATCTATTGTGAGCTTCATCAATGTTTAAGATATATCCTACTTGACTAATTAGGGTAAGGCTAATTTCTTCAAATGTTGTAGTTTCCCTTAGATAAACCCAAAGGTAAAGTTAGTTATGTCCTGTTGGAATGTATTTACGTCTCATAAAACTGATACTTCTTCTAAATGGTTCACCAAATTCATTAGGTTTGGGCACAATATTGTTAATTAGATTAGGCTCGATTTCATATATGTTAAGTTCTTCTCTAGTCTCACTGATCTCATCATCAAATACCATTTTTTCATATTTTTTGTCCAGTTTCATTCTAACTTCTTCTAAAGGTACCACATTAAGATCCTCTAGTTTGATTAGGTTCATTTGCTAATATTTTCTTCTTCTAACCAGATATTATTTATCTCCTCATTATCATCATATAACATCTCTTGTTTATCAATTATTGCGCCCCATGATTTTATTTAATCTTTCGAATTTTGTTCTTTATCAAACAACAACAACACCACCTCTCAGTGTGGGTCCTGCTTTCGCGAGATCTGGGGAGATTCAGATGTAGGCAACCTTACCTCAACCGGCATGACTGCCCGTTAAGAGGTTGATTCCAACAGACCCACAAAACAAGATTTTGTGAAAACATTTTATAGGCAAAAAATTTTGTGAAAACATTTCATAAAAGAATGATTTTGTAAACACATTTTATGGAACAAAACTAAGGATAAGCATTAAGGAATTAAACTAAGGAGTACTAAGTTAGGGGCAATAACTATGTAAACACTAGTACAACAAAGTAGAGGAAGGTACCATACCTTAGCTAACAGACGTAGGCAAACAATGCTTCTTCTCAGATATAAGTACTACCTCCATACAAACACAATATCCAAAAAAACAACAACCAAACCTACCCTACTGCAACTGAAAGATAACTACGAAGCCACCTCTCTGCGATCTAAGATCTTAATCCTATCCCGCCATAGTCTCTTATCCTGAGCCATATCCTCCATCAGCCCGACAACTTTCAAGTCTCCTCTAATCACCTCGTCCAAACTCTTCTCTAGTCGCCGCCTCCCTCTTTTCCCTTCGGGAATGTTAACCCTCTCACATCTCCTCACTGGAGCGTCCCCGCTCCTACTTTTCACATGGTCGAACCATCTGAGTCTTATTTCTCTCATCTTATCTTTGATAGGAGCTACTTTAACTAAGTCTCTAATTACTCCATTACTAATGTTCTCCATTCTTGTATAGCCACAAATCCATCTAATCATCCTCATCTCTTCTACCATTAACTTTTGGACCTGTATCTTTTTTATAGGCCAACGCTCCACCCCATACAGAACAGCAGGTCTAACTACCATACGGTAGACTTTGTCTTTTAGTCCTATAGCATTCTCTTATCACATAACACACCTAAAGCATACTTTCATGTAATCCAATCTGCTTTTATGCGCTGGTTAATATCTTCGTCAATACCCCCTTTCTGCTGAATGATCGAACCTAGATATTTAAACTTCTTGACATTTGGTATTGCCATACCTTCAATGGTGACTTCTCCCCTCCCATCTTTCCTACCATTGAAACAGCAATGTAGGTACTCTGTTTTTGATCTACTTACTCTAAAATCTCTAGACTCTAGTGTATGTCTTCATCGCTCTAACTTGTTATTAACTCCCTCCCTGGTTACATTAATAAGAACAATGTCATATGCAAACAACATGTACCATGGTAACCCATCTTGAATTCCTTTTGTAAGTTCATCCATAACCAGAGTGAAAAGAGACCGGCTTAGAGTAGAACCCTACTGCAGGTCCATACCAACGAAGAAGTCATTAGTAATCCCTCCTGGCATCCTAACATTCGTCCTACCTCCCACGTACATATCCTTAATAAGTCGAATGTACAAAGGAGACACTCCTTTCTTTTCCACACATTCCCATAACACTTTATGCGAAACTCTATTATATGCTTTTTCCAGATCTGCGCATGAGTCTTTTAAGGAGGTAAATCGCCTCTATGGTTGATCTGCCTGGCATAAAACCAAATTAGTTCTCACATATCGGAATATCCTTCCGTAACCTTCTCTCAATGACCTTTTCCTACAACTTCATAGTGTGACTGAGTAACTTTATACCCCTATAATTATTGCAATCTTGAATATCCCCTTTGTTCTTTATCATACATATTATGTAATTCTTTCAGATTGTACTGCTTATACTCCATCCTCTTCTTCTATCTCTGCTTTTTCATATGATCTTTCGGTTGATTTTTCTCATACTTTTTTTTGAATTTTTATATCATTTAAAGGAAATAGATTTTTGTTTGATGGGTTTCGAAAAGGATATTTATGCTGAAATAGAGTACTAATACTTTTTTACATTTTCCACTATGTCTAATTAAGTTTACTAAAGAAAGATGAAACTTAAAGAAAGATGGATTACGGACAATTGCTTCTTAATCTCCTTAACTTTAGTCTTAGTTTTTTTCTAATTCGACGTTTAATTCTAAAACTAGATCAATGATATAGTTTAATTGATGTGCTACAGAAGTGAGTCCTTTTAGTGAGTGAATAATATGTGAATAATTAGAGGCATGACAAGTAGGTAATGATTCAAGAATTAAACGTAGCTAATTAGCTTAATTAATCTTTAATTAGATTAATAATCTCAATTGTTTTTTGTCATGTGGCTCTGATATCAAATGAAAGAGGGCCTCGAGTAATACTTACGAGGAAAATTACATATGTACAAAATTAAAATTTTTGAAAGTAAATTTTTAAGGATTGGGGTTAAACATGCAAATATGAAAAGTCTAGGGTGAAAGATGAAAATAAAAAAGTAAACTATCCCCTTAAAATGGTCTCCACAAAATATTGGACCTTTTGAATATATTCTAATAACATGGTTTCCCTAATTATGATTTTCACATAAAGCAGGGTATCTGGTTGTAATATTTTGCATGAATGTGATAAATCTAAGGGAAATCAAAAAGCGGCTAATCAAATTAGTCTAACTCACCATTCGTATGCAAAACAATCAAAATTTTAAAATTGCACTATCCCCCCTTCTTATGCAATGTATGAAAAGTTTATATTATAGCTTATAAAAATGATACTGATTATTAATTTTAACCTCAATAGAGGTGGTCTAGTGATATTAATTCGGTTCCTTTCTATTAAAAAACTATGATGCTTGTTACAACAAGAAAATGACAAAGAACTATAGTGTTTAAATTATACTAAAATAGTGTCTTTATTGTCTTCTTCGTACACCAATGAGGATACACCAATGGGGCAAGGCCCTATTGATGCTGTCATTGTTATTTGCTATTGAGTCTATGAAAGCTGCAGGGCTCTACTGTCTAGTAATGGAAAATTGTGAAAATTCTAATGTGTGAGTATTACTTAACCCAATCACTAACCCCTTTCATGACTTTGTTATCTCTCTTTATAGAGCCTTAGAGAATTCATAATGAGTGATCCAAACTTTGGCTCCTAACGGTAAGAGCCTACCCTCCACTTCATCTATTATGATCTTACTTTTTCTCTCTTATCTCATGATCTCCACATCACCAGAATTATCAATTTGGATCACCAAGTAAAATATTTATTCATTCACCTACTTCATAACACATAACTTTGTTTGAGAAATAAAAGGGAAAAAGGCATAATTTGATAAAAAATAAAAAGAAAGCAAAAAGCAGGATCATAATCCACCTTGCTGCCATGATTGAACATTTCGAGCCTAGGATTATCTGTCAAAATCATATGGGTAGATCTCCACAGGCCCCATGGATCATGGTTCTTGATTTTTTTTGTTTTGCATGCTTATTACTATACTCATGATAATATGTGGTATGTGGATAGTAATGGCACAAAACACATGATTGGAAAATGCATTGCTTTTCATTAAGCTTCAACCCAAAAATAAAGGGAAGTTATCTTTCGGGACAAAAGAGAAGGTGAAATACAAGATGCATAAAAGCAGTAAAAAACATTAAATTCTCTTGATAACGTGCGTCTAGTTGAAGGCTTAAAATTATATTTGTTAGTGTGCACAAATGTTTAACAAAGTGAACAAAGTAGTGCTTATTGCATCTCAGTGCATAATAACTCCCAAGCCATATCACACTTGTGCGAGGTCTAAGGAGATGAAGTTGTAAGCCACCTTTGCCAATGTCATTAACTATAAAGAGGTAATTCTAATAGATCCACAAAAAATTTATTGAAAACGTTTAAGCATTGAAAACTTTTAAAGCAAAAGGGAGCAAAACTAACATAAACTAGCAAGCTGTGATGATAAATAGATAACATAGACACTAAGTTACATAGTAGAAAACTCATGCTAGATAACAACCAAAACTGCACATAAGCAATTCCTATGCCCCCGGGATCTGAGATAGGCAAGTAGTCAGCTGCCTAAGTTTTGCAACCTTAATCTTAGACCTCCATAGCCTCAAATCTTCAGAAATGTCCTTTGTTAACCCTAGATTCTTCAAATTATGTCCAATCACTTTATTCCAGCTTTTTTAAGGTACCCTTCTATATTTCAAAAGTACAATTCTTTCACAACTCCTCACTAGTGATCAAATCATCTGAGTCAAGCCTCTCTCTTCTTGTCCTTACAGATGCCACTCCTACTTTGTCTCTAATCACTATATTTCTAATCCCATCCAATTTTATATGGTCATGCATCCAATGAACCATCCTCATCTCTACGATCATCATCCTCTGGACTTAATTCTTCTTGAACGGGTAACACTTTGCCCCATACAATAATGTAGGTCTAACACCATAGGATAAACTCCACCCCTCAATCTTAGTGGGATCTTCTTATCACATAACACCCTTCAAGCATTCTTCCTTTTTTTACATGCTATCTTTATTCAACGGTTAATGTCCTTATCAATATCTTATTTTTCTTGAACGATCGAGCCCATATATCATAACTTTTCCACTTTGATATAGCCACATTGCCAATGTTCACCGTATCTTCATTACCGCCTTCCACTTCAGTAAATCAGAAATTTATGTATTCAGTCTTTGACCTACTCAACCAAAAACCTTTAAACTCTATGGTATCTCAACACGTCTCTAACTTATGGTTGACCCCTCACTAGTCCCATCGATGAGAACTATATCATCAGCAAATAGGATACATCAAATCACTTATTGAGTCTCTTTAGTGAGTTCATCCATAACTCTAGTAAAATAAAAAGAGCTGCTGATCCTTAATGAAGTCCAATATGTATTGGAAAGTGATCTATACCCCTTCTAAGGTCTTAACTCTTGACCATACTCCTTCATACCTATATTTGACAACCCGGGCATATTTAGTCGACACTTTTATCTCCTGTAAGCACTTCTATAAAGCTTAGGTCTATCATATGCTTTCTCTAAGGTAACAGCCACCATGTGAAAGGTCCCTTTTCCTATCTTTGCAGAATTTCATGAATCATACGAGATGAATAGCTTCTATTGTTGGTCTACCCGATATAAAGCCAAACTGATCCTCTAAAGGCCTTATACCGTGCTTTAACCGACCACTACAAAAAATATTGCATCCTCCCGCATTTGTGCTACTACACTTAATGAAGTGTGGAGAAAAAAAAAAGATAAATTTGGTGGTTTTCTTGACTCCACATTTAACAATTGTGGGGAAGTCATAAACGTTTTCCTAGACTTATCAATTGTGGGAAACTAAACTTTTTTATGTATATATAAACTTATTAATTAACTTACAAAATATATTACTTGTGGGGAATTTTTTTTAAAAGATAGGAAATATTTGAATATTGATTTATATATAAGCATATTAATTTGCAGCCAAAATAATAAAAAAATAAATTTAAAAATTAAAACAATCAATAGCTAGCCAGGCATATATTGGGTAAAAATAAAAGGGTTGGGAATTTGACTTGCGTGGATTCCCCAAAAAACGAAAAAATTAGAACATTCGCACGAATCACATAGTATACCTTAGCATCTTCAATCCCTCGCGCTCACGATTGTTCAAACTCTAGCTTGCTATAGCCTCGATCTGCGCCTATCTTCTTGATTTCTTGTGGAGAGATTGATCGATTAACCTGGGCAGTGATTTTCGATTGAAGAAGCTTCAAAATCGAAGAATAGGGTAAGCAGTGATTTGAAGAATATCCCAAAGCTTGTGATTTGTTCATTGAAATAGCGAGGCAAGCAAAGCCTAGAAACAATAATCCATTTTCTTCTTTATCAAACAAAGAATCTGGGCATTGATGTTTGGTTCTTAAATTTAGGGGAATATGCAGTTTCTGTTTATTTGAGCACACATGTTTGATTGTTTTTTGGGTGGCGCACACACAGTTACTGACTCTGATAATCTCCAAATTATGAGTGAATTAGCAGTTGGAACTCTTCCAGACCTGGAATTCAAAAAGACAATGCAGGCCTCCTGATTGTGAACTTGGTTTTTAATCGCGGTCGGCATATTTATGAAACTATACCCCAGGTTCGTATCTTTCTTGATATCTCATAATTTAAGTTTAGTTTCATATGTTTGGTTCTTTTTGTGAAGATTTCAGTTTTCAATTTTGTTTGAGTTTGATTTATTTTTTTATCTTTCTATCACAACTTTTGGGTGTGGATTTGTGAAACTGTACCCCATGCTAACTAAGCATAGTTAGCACTCCTTAATTTTTTTACTTAGCAATAGCAGATGAGGAATTGTGATCCAGTAGAGTGCTAATTAAGAGGGACTGTTGATGTTTGCAGTTTCATCCATTTTATGCTTTGTGCCAAGTGCTAATCCCTTTCCAGTTATAGAGGGATTTACAAAGAAGTTTTGGGGTAGGAAGGGAGTAGACAAAGTCTTCAGCCAGTCTAATGGTGTTTTTCTATTAAGATTTAATTCCGTTCTTGAAAGAAATGAGGTTTTAAAACATAAAGTTGTCTATTTCGATAAGAAGCTAATGACTATAGAACAATGGTGTGTGTGTGTGTTAAACTACTAACAAGGAGGACATTGCATATTCACCAAATTTGGTGACATCAGAAAAGTCTATGGTCAGTTATACACGAATTCTATTTGATATAAGACTTAATGGAGAATTCCCTGATTTTGTTACTTTTATAGATAGGAAAGACTTACTCCTTGACCAGTTTGTTTATTTTGAAAGGAAACTTCTAAGACATTCCAAGTGAAGAAAGCTTGGACATTTGGCTGAAGGTTGTCGCAAGAGTAGAGTCAGAAGGGTGTAGGTAAGGAAAGAGGTAATTGCACCTATTTTACACATGACTGAAAATCTCGCTGTTGATAACTCTATATCTAAAACATATGAACTAATCCAGAGGCTGAAAGGCATTTGAGACTAATAAGGATCCTAAGACTAACAAGGTTCGCAATAGGATCTAGGATTGCTTTTGGAGAGTGTTTTTACTACTTCCAGGTTTAAGCTATTTAGAGATATTGGTCAGTTGGTTGGAGGGTTTGGTGGCCCATCTGATCATGCATAACCTTTTCTTATGGAATATAAGGGGGTCTAAATGGACCTAATAAGTAAAAGGTTTGTAGGAACCTCTTAAGATTTATAAATGTCCTATACTGGGGCTTTTAGAAACCGAAACCGAGGCTACTCTAAAATTAAAAGTAGGATTACAGCAAAATGGTCTGACGTGCACACTGCTTCACTTCATGAGAAAAGTCGGATTTGGCTCTCGTGGAATCCTAATTGTTTGCAAGGTCAAGTAATGGTTGTTCATATATAATTCATTCATTATATGGTTCCCCCGCCCCCTTAACTATGGTGTATGGCTGTAACGGTACAATTAAGAGGAGGGTAATATATGGGAATATATTAGACATCTAGCTGCATGTATTTCTATACCTTGGATTGTGGCTAGTGATTTCAACAATATTCTTGATTTTGAGACAAAGTTAGAGCGAATCTAACATCAGTTGAAAACATTTTGAGAGTTATTTAGAGATAAATGGATTGCGAGGTGAATTATGTGGGATATGATTATACCTTGAGTAATTGGAGAAGTTTTTCAAAAATTGATAGGATTTTGGTAAATGAAGAATGTAAAATGCAATTGTTGCTTAATTAGATTTGTATTATTCATCTTACTTAAGGGGACGTCTGATCACTACCCACTCTTTCTTTATTTTTTTCAAGTGTATCATGGGTTGTAGGACTAGTTGGGTTGTAGGATTAGATACTGGGCCTGTAACATTGGATTGCAGATTAAAGGACATTTCTAGATATTTTTGCTAAATATTCTGCTTGGATCATTTTGTGTTTGGAAGCAGATTTTTCATGTAACAAGATTTACTCAGCAAAGGCAACTTCTTTCCAGACTATACATTGCTTTTGAGGTAAAATATATTATTTTTGCTATTGACTCTTATAAGATTCCTAGCCCCAATGACTTTGGAAGCCACTTTTTTAAAAAAAAATGCATAGGATATGTTGGCTATTTTCGGTTTCTTTGAGACTGAGAAGTGTCTAAAAGAAATCAATGCCACTTTTGATTACTTAAGTACCTAAATTCCTAATCCTAAGGTTACTAGTAATTTAATATTTATTACATGCTGTAATGTATTATGTAAAACCATAACAAATTTAACGAGCAATAGGCTTAAGGAGGTCATTCCTTCCTTAGTCAAATTCAATCAAAGTGCTTTTGTTAGTAATAGATCCATCATGCATGACATTATGATAAGTGAAGATTTTATCAGATGTTATCAAAGGAAAGGGATCTCCCCTAGGTGTATGATGAAAATTGATTTAGAGAAAATTCATGATACTATTAATTAGGAGTTCTTGAGTAGTGGTTAATAGCGGTTTGGTTTTCTAGTTGCTACATCCCCCATCTATACCGTTCTTTAAGTAGGGAAAGTTTTGGTTTCTGTCATAGTGAAAGGGGCCTTAGATAGGGGGGACCCCATTTCCTTTCTATTATCTGTTTGAGTGCTGGAGCATTTAAGTAAGCCATAAAAGTGGTTGCTTAAGCTCCAGAATTCAGACTCCATCTTGTTTGTCAAAGGGTTTGTTCAATGCACATCCGTTTCACTAATAATCTTTTGCTATTTTCTAAAAGAAATACTGGAAGTATCTCTTGCTTAATGGATGCCTTTTCAATTTCTCAATTGTATTGGGCAACAACCATAACTAGAGAATCTCTATTGATTATAGAAGAGGTATCTAAGGATATTAATGCATGATTATTGCAACTCATGGTTTTCTAGCTGCTTTGGTCTAGAATCTCTTGCATCGTCCCGCATTTGTATCACCACACTTAATTAAGGCATGGAGAGAAAATGATAAGATTTAGTGGTTTTCTTAATTCCGCATTTAATAAGTATGGATAAATTATGAACCTATTCTAATACTTATTAAGTGTGGGAAATTTAAAATAGCATTTATAATTACTTTTTATTATGCTAATGAGATAATTTGCACAAAATAATTCAATAATTATATGCAAATATTAGCCAATTAAGGAATAAAAAAAACTAACCTATTAATTATTTGCTTGCGCGCCTTAGCTTCCCCCCGCGGCCCCCCTCCCATACTCGTTCATCATTTTCAATTCATTCCCAAAAATATTTAATGAGATGAATATGTGTTTGAATCATCTTATATGCATATATATAGCTTTAAACTTATAGTGAGTCATAAGCTTGTGATGGAACCAACTAATTGGTTACCTTTATGAATGCTTAAGATTAAATTGAAGCCTTACTGACCACAATCTTTTAATTGAAATCACTTTATCAGTTGATGAGCAAAAATCTTTGGATTCAGTTGAGTTTGTTAAAATATTATCTTTTCCTTTGCACTCCTATCCTTTAACTTCATTAATGGATCAAAAAGATGTCAAAAGCTAGTAAAGACCTGTTCGTATATTATATCACACAAAAAGGTGATCATTATCCTAATTTAACTGATTAGCTAGTATATTATGACATTAAATTCTATATAAGGTGACATGAACCTGTTTCTTTTTTAGGTGATCAAATGAAAATATATTCCATGATGTGAATATGGATAAATGAGTTCATTATATATATATATATACACACACACACACACACACACACACATATGTATATATATAGATATACATATATATATATATATATATATATATATATATATATATATATATATATATATATATATATATATATATATATATAATATGTATGTATGTATGTATATACATATATATATAATATATATATATATATATATATATATATATATATATATATATGTATGTATGTATGTATATATATATGACGTTAACATACTAATTATGGCCACATATGCTTGGATATACATGTCAACTAAACTACACAACATAGTGGGTGTCAACTCCAAGCTTTACAATATTGGCATGAACCTATTTCCTATATGATCCACCATTACTTGCTCTGCCACAAGCCTTAATTTGATGAACCATTTTCATCTTTCACTTGTTAATATAATTGAATTTATAGCTAGTGGTTTAAGTTTGCTTAGTTCTTATGGTGTAGCATGCTCTAAGCGCATGATTGATGTGTTGTTGTGATCCTCATGATTCTTCTCCCCTCTTCCTTTAATGATTGCCAATGCTTAGTTATAATGCTTATATTGACTTACGTAATGACCTTTTGGGTGGGTTGCTAGAAATTATAATGGACAAAAATTAGATTCACATGCATAGAACTTCTCCGGAATATAGGCATGGGGTTGAGTCATCTTTGGAATTTATTTTGCAATACTAGGGGTAGTAAATTATATCATATGCCCTTGTAATAATTGCAAAGTTCGACACAATCGTTGCTTCACAAAAGAAGAAGTGGCACACCATCTCATGTATAATGGTTTTTCGCCATATTATAAAGAGTGGGCGCATTATGGGAAGGAAATTTCTGAACCTTCTTCATTTTTTTGTTGACAAAGCCCACAGTACTACTAAAACGGAAGCAGAAAGTGGTTTTGATGACATTGAAACTATGGGAATACTTAATGATTTAGTAGTTTCCTCATTTCCACATTCAATAAGTGTGGGTAAATTATGAACCTATTATGATACTTATTAAGTGTGGCGAATTTAAAATAGCATTTATAATTACTTTTTATTATGCTAATGAGATAATTTGTACAAAATAATTCAATAATTATATGTAAATATTAGCTAATTAAGGAATAAAAAAAACTAGCCTATTAATTATTTGCTTGTGCGTCTTACCTTCCCCCCGCAGGCCCCCTCCTATATTCGTTCATCATTTTCAATTTGTTCCCAAAAATCTTTAATAAGATGAATACATGTTTGATTCATCTTATACGCATATATATAGCTTTAAACTTATTGTGAGTCATAAGCTTGTGATGGAACCAACTCATTGGTTACCTTCATGAATGCTCAAGATCAAAATTGAAGCCTTACTGACTACAATCTTTTAATTGAAATAACTTTATCAGTTAACGAGCGAAAATCTTTGGATTCAACTTAGAATGTTAAAATGTTATCTTTTCCTGTGCACTCCTATCCTTTAACTTCATTAATGGATCAAAAAGATGTGAAAAGCTACTAAAGACCTGTTCGTATATTATATCACACAAAAAGGTCGTCATTATTCTAATTTGACTAATTAGCTGCTATATTATGACAATAAGTTATGTAGAAGGCGACATGAACCTGTTTCTTTTTTAGGTGATCAAATAAAAATATATTCCATGATGTGAATACCGATAAATGGGTTCATTATATATATATATATATATATATATATATATATATATATATATATACATTATATATATATATATATATATATATATATACATATATATATATATATACAATATACATATATATATATATATACATATATATATCTATATATATATATATATATCTGTGTGTGTGTGTGTGTGTGTGTGTATATATATACACATGCATACACATACATACATATATGCATATACATATTGTTAGGGCCACGGTATCATTTTATTGCTGATCAGTTGTTTTAGTTGCTAAAATTATAAAGTTGCCTTGAATTATTGTTCAACAAAGATATTAAGTCAGGCGTGTGCATTTTTAACAATTAATTTCACTAAAAAGAATGATTATTTGATTCATGTTATTGTTGACGTTATTTAATTATAAAAACTTTTGAATCAATGCTGACCCGAGCTTTTAAAATTGTTTTCATTTCATTTAATTAACTTTCGAAGTTTGATTAAAGATGTTAATTGTAGGATGTTTCGACTCGAGTTTAAACTATTCGTTAATAAGTTTGGGGTTGGAACCTGACTGAAGTATGTTAGTTGAGCCAAAAAAAAAGAAAAGAAAAATCGGACAAAAAGGGGGGGACTATCGGGCCAGGGAACCCAAAACACCCCAAACCCCCCTCTCTCTCTCTACCGCAGCTCTCTCTCTCTCGAATCTCTCTCTCTCTCTCACCAACGACTGGCCATCTGGCGCTGCCGCCAGCTAGCATGCGTCACCGACGACGGAAAGGGACGATTGGTCCCCCACACCACGCGTCTCAGCCGCCCATTCCTCCACCAGATTTCCTCCACTTCGCACAGCCCCACACCCACACGTTTGCTCGCCCAAAACCGGCCGTCCATGTGCCGAAAACCGATGACCCACCTCCATCCCAGCCTCCTCTATAAATTAGAGGCAAAATCGAGCCTCAAACCGCCACAAAACACCACCGTTCGAAAGGGGCTAGGGTTTCGAAATTGAGGTTCTCAGTTGGGCTTTGGGGTTTGCTGAGAACGGCATCCACCCACGAGCGTTTCAGGTCGATTTGAGCACGGTTAAGTGAGCATTACTCCTCTCCTAAACTAATATTAATTTTCAAACGAATTTCACCAGTTTAATGATGCATGTTAGCCTAGGTTTGCTTCAATTCGTGTATGATGGTTGTTGAATGACCTGAATTAGCTATTACATGCAAGTTAGTTTGATTCGAAATTGTTTGAATGTGGGTAGCCCGATTGGATTCAACTAGCTAATGCATGTACATGAGACTAAATTGAATTTGTTACACGTGTTGGCTTGAATTCGATTAAAATTAGCTAATGTATAAAAAGAATTAAAAATGAAGTTAGTTTAATGTGTTTAGCATCGATTCAAGTTAATTAGTTGATGCATGAAAAAAGAATTAAAAACGAAGTTAGTTTAATGTGTTTAGCATCGATTCAAGTTAATTAGTTGATGCATGAAAAAAGAATTAAAAACGAAGTTAGTTTAACGTGTTTAGCATCGATTTAAGTTAATGAGTTAATGAGTTAATGTATGAAAAAGAATTAAAATCGAAGTTGTGTTAACGTGCTTAGCTTCTATTCAAGTTATTTAGCTAATATATGAAAAAGGATTAAAATCGAAGTCCTTTTAACGTGTTTAGCTTCCATTCGAGTAAGTTAACCAATGCATGCAAATGAGCTAATTTCGAGGTTAATGAAATGTGTTTAGCTTCGAATCAAGTAGATTAGCTAATGCATGTTAAAGGAATTACTTTCGAAGTTATATAAACGTGTTTAGGTTTGATTCGAGTTAAACTAGCTAATGCATAACGAATTAAATTCGAAGCTATTGAAATATGTTTAGTTTTCATTTGAACTTCTTTTTAGTACATTCATGCTTAGGAAATTTACTTCGAAATGCATCGTATATGTTTAGAATCAAATTATGTTTGATTTACTGAATAAAGTGTTGTCGATTTATGGATAAATGTGGCCATATGTACACTTGTTGTAACGCACCGCTGAATGGTGCTGGTTGCTCAGGTAAGAGCCTAAACCTCACTCCCTTTTAATAAGCTAATATGATAATATGACGTGATTAATAAATCGATGAATCAAGTTGGTAGTTGGATGGTTTGAGGAAAGAATTATGAGCGTTCGAGGTTTTGTGGTACGGTGCAAGTGAGGAGGGAGATTGGGTTGTGAATTGACCGCAATCGTGTGGATTGCAAGGCCGTGTGTGGCTCACTATGTTGAAATTTTTATGAAGTGCTTAAATGTGATATGTGTAAACCCCTTTCCTGTTGTATGTCTAAAATGTAAAGTGTGTGTACGAGTGATGTTTTGACAAAGAATATTTCACGTGTTTTTAAACCAAAAAGTAGCGATGTCTGGTAACAAGCTACAACCTATTTTAGCTATTCAAATAGCGTTTGGAAGGAATCCCTAAAACATTTTTTAAAAAAAAAGAAAAATGATGTGAGTTATACGTTGAATGATTTTATTATTTGAAACGCAAAGTTATTAGCCGTTATGGCCGATACGCTTTAAGTGGCTAAGATAATGCGCTGCGGACAATATGATATGATATGAACCATGTTAACCTAGGGGAAGGTCCGGAAACCCTAGAGGCCCTGACGAGGGTTAATGTAATGGTCCGATATGTTATGTAGTCATCCCGGCAGTAAGAGCTTAATTGTGAGCGTTAGGTCTCACTATGGGGTCGAGAATAGTTCTCACCCAATCAGCACCCTGTAATGATCTTATGCCAGAAGTATTCTCTTACCAAGATAAGAAAAGCAATTGGCCTTTGCCATTTTATAGGTTTTAAAGAAAAAGAATGTTTTACAGGCCCAAAGAGGCCATATGGAATGAATATGAAATGCTTATAAGGGTCGTTTTACGACGAATACGAAATGTAAACTCTTCCAAAAGATTGAGAACCTCAAAGGTTATGAAATGCTTTCAAATGTTCAAAGAAAGTTTCATTACAGGTTTAAAGAAAATGTTCTTAATTATGTTGAATGTGACTTCAAATAGAATATGTGACATGCTAGTGAATCGTGAAATGACATTCAAATGTGCCTAGTGAATACGTAAGTCATGGCTTGTCCAATGTTCATGTTCTAGAACATGTGTCCTATATATATTGCCTAATACCATGTTAGTATTAGCTAAATGCTTGATAACTGGATATTATGAGTAATATTGCTTGTAAAGGTTTTGTTTTAAGGAGTAAAGGAACACTCACTGAGCATGTGGTGGCTTACTCTATTTCCTTTCCCCTTTTCCCCCAGGTGATGAATGAGTGAAAGAATCTGAGTTTTTTCTAAGACCACTAGTTGCTCCTGCAAGACGTACCTGTGACATCAAGTGATGTGGCTGCCTGCAATAATATTTTGCTTGAGAAGTGCATGAATTGGGCATGTAGTGGCTCTAGTAGTACAAAACTTATGTAAATCATTGTAAATAGTTGTTTGTAAAGGCTTAAGCCTCAACCACGAGTGTGTGACTCGCTGGAACCTCCTAGTTCTCTTTCAATTTGGTTGTAATGATACAGGTACCATAAAAATCATAATGTAAACTTGGGAGATGTCGTAATTACAGGCGGAACTCTTGCAGTTTCGTTCTAGAATTCCCTAACTAAATTGAAGTTAGGTAGAATTTCGAAAGTAAATAAATAGAAAAAGAGCCTTAGGGGTCTCCCTCGGGGGATCCTGGCGGTGTGACATCCCTGGTAGGTAGCGGGGGTTGTTCCATTGGGTGGTATCAGAGCCATAGGTTTGCATATGCATCTAGACGTGACTTTAGGATTAACAATGTGTGAAATATGTGCCCTAAAGTGTTTACTTAAGCTTACTACATGCTTGCTTACTTACTTGTGTACGCGAACTAGAAACACAACTTAGGACTTCCAAACAAATGCGTGCTTGATAGTGTCATTCCTAACCCAGTGTGGTGATGTAGGATGGTATTTAGCATTGACGATTTTGAGTATCTGCCCTTCTGGATGGCTGCATGGAATGCAGTCATACTTTGGGAAGCAATGATTAAGGGCAACCAGTGGAGACTCACTCGGGTCACACAGAACCGCTGGACGTACAAGTTCATCAGAGCAATGCCATATACGGGAAGATGGGCCGAAGTCACCTCTATCCTCCGCCTCTTCCATGTACATAGGGGAGCTTATACACCATTCACTTTTAGAGGGTTGGTGAATTTTCTAATATTTGCAGAAGGGCGGGTGGACTCCTTAGGAAATACCCCCATGGGAAGGAGCGATGCTGCCATGCAACTGATCAACACGGCTTTAATTGCTCCTGCGCTACCCGACAACTACCAATCACAATAGCAGAGAGAAATCAGATCGAACATCATCAAATGAGACTTCTATTCGCAGAAAACCCTCAGGCAAGATGATGCAAGCGAGTAGCCACTCTATGGGCACGTTGGATAGATTCCTACGGTGCACAATACCCCCAGGGCTGGCAAGCCACAATGTTGAAGATGAGAGAACTGGTGGATGGAGCGCCTGATGTGGAGTACTCCCCACCATTTGTGTTATGGGACCTACTAGCCCCAATTGAGTCTGAGGGCTCAAATGAACCAGTGATAGATGATCCCCTTAAGGAGGGTTCCTCAGGTGGTAATTAAGGGTGTATGTAGCCTGGAATCGCCAATGTGTGCATTGTGTCTGAATAAAACGTAGCTAGTGTATGTTCGAAAATGAATAAACAGCAGTGATACCCGATGTTTCGTGATTTGTGAAAGCGCATTTTTGGGAAAGAAGTGTTCGTGCGACCAAAATGGGATCGCACGAATACATAAAGCTCTATACATTCTATCTAATGTTGTACTATGTTTTTAAATGCTTTTGACAAATCTATTTTTATAAATAAAAACTAAGCAACTTTGCATAAACAACTGTGTAGCCAATGCCTCCACGAAGGGAACAGGTGGTGGCACCAACCGCCTTAGAGATGATTTGTCAGTTTAACAAGCTGAAACCGCCAAGATTTAGTGGTGGAATAGATCCTCTTGCTTATGAGGAATGGCTAAGAAGGATGGAGAATTTGTTTGAAGTAATGGACTGCCCCAAAGATTTTAAAGTACGTCTGGCGACCCATCAGTTCGAAAAGGAAGCGGAATTCTGGTGGGGCACTGTCAAACCCCGAGCTCGTGAACCAGCTCTAACCTGGGAACAACTAAAAACTATGATGGATGCCCAGTATTACACACGAGATGTAAAGAGGGAAAAGGAACAAGAATTTCTGCGGTTGAAACAAGGCCAAATGAGTGTGGCAGAATACGCGGCGAAGTTTAACGAGCTTAGTTGCTTTGCGCCTAATCAAGTTGCAACTGAAGAAATGAAGATGGACCACTTCGAGCAAGGCCTTAAAGGACCCATTAAGCGGATGATAGCTGGGCATGTTTCCACCAACTTCCAGGAGATGTACCAGAGGGCGGTGAAAATAACCCGAGTTATAGCTGAAACCGAAGCAGAAAGTCGGCAGATAGGCCTAGCAAAAAGAAAGTTTAACCAAGGAGGGTCCAGTACCCAGGGAAGTAATAAGATCAGCAACTTCAACAACCGAGGGAAAGGAAAGCAAGTTGTGCCAAGGCAGGAACTGGAACCCTGCAACCAGTGTAGGCGTATGCACTCCGGTCAGTGCCGATATGGCACACAAGAATGCTATGGGTGTAGATCTACGGACCACAAAATTACAAATTACCCCAAGAAGACGTGGAATCGGCAGAACAGTATACAAGGTTCAGGCACGGGGGCTACTTTAGTTCCGCAGAGAGGCCGACCTCCTGTGAATGCAACTTCAGGAGGCAATCGAGGTGGAAAAAGGCCGCAAGCAGGTGGCCGGGTGTTTAGCCTAGAAGGAGGTGGGGCGGAGGATCTCACTGCCACTGTATCAGGTACCCTTCTTGTTAAACATCTTTATGCTCATGTTTTATTTGATTCGGGTGCCTCGCATTCTTTTGTAAATCCTAGCTTTGCAAGAAAACTCGCTAGCAAACGCAGTGAGATGAATGTACAACTATATGTGACCACCCCCTTAGGATCTACCTACCATACCGATCTTGTTTTCAAAAACTGTGCTATTCAATTGGAAGGGAGAGTTCTCCTTGTAGACCTAGTATAGCTAGATATACAAGGTTGGGATGTTATTCTAGGGATGGACTGGTTAACCAAACATAAAGTTACTATTGACTGCGAGAGAAAGCTGGTCACCTTCTCGGCCTCCGATGGAGAAAGAGTAACCTTTAAGGGAAGTGGCCACCAAGAGACCATCCCAACGGTATCTGCTATGCAAGCATTCAAAATGTTAAAGAAAGGATGTCAGGGCTATTTGTGTGCAATTGAGGTCGTAGAACTAAAAGAGCTGGACCTGAGTGAGATTCCGATAGCAAGAGAGTTTCCACAGGTATTTTAAGAAGTACCGGGGCTACCACCCGATAGAGAAATTAAATTTACCATTGAACTGGTACCTGGGACTACCCCAATATCCAAGGCACCTTATCGAATGGAGCCTGCAGAATTGACGGAGTTAAAAACTCAGTTGCAAGAATTGCTGGATAAGGGGTTAATTCAGCCTAGTGTTTCGCTCTGGGGAGCACCAGTGCTATTTGTGAAGAAGAAAGATGGGAGTTTGAGGTTATGTATCGACTATCGAGAGCTAAATAAGGTAACGGTTAAAAATAAATACCCACTCCCTCGAATTGATGACCTGTTTGATCAATTAGCCGGTGCTTCAGTGTTCTCAAAGATCGATTTCGATCGAGGTACCATCAATTGAAGATACAGAAGGTGGACGTGCCTAAAACTGCTTTTCGCACTCGATATGGCCATTACGAGTTCTTGGTGTTACCGTTCGGACTAACGAACGCTCCTGCCTTCTTTATGGACTTGATGAACAGAGTCCTTAGGCCCGTCCTAGATAAATTTGTAGTGGTGTTCATCGATGATATCCTGGTATACTACAAGACTAGGGAAGAGCATGCAAACCACTTGTGAATGGTGCTGAAAACCCTAAAGGAGCACAAACTATATGCCAAATTTAAAAAGTGTGAGTTCTGGTTAGAAAGGGTGCAATTTCTGGGACACATAGTGACCAAAGATGGCATATCGGTGGACCCAGCAAAGGTAGAGGCCATTGTAAACTGGCTAAGACCAACAAACGTCTCCGAAGTACGAGGCCTGTTAGGTATAGCTGACTACTATCGAAGGTCTGTAGAAGGATTTTCTAAACTGGCCTTGCCTATTACCAAACTACTTCGGAAGACCACTAAATTTGAATGGACCCTAGAATGTGAAGATAGTTTTCAGGAGCTAAAGAAACGTTTGGTGTCTGCGCCAATATTAGCAATACCTGAAGGCGATGAAGGGTTTGTAATCTACAATGATGCATCCAAGAAGGGACTGGGTTGCGTATTAATGCAGAAAGGCAGAGTTATCGCTTATGCCTCTCGTCAGTTGAAGCCTTATGAAGAGAATTATCCAACACATGACCTAGAATTGGCCGCGGTTGTGTTTGCCTTGAAAATCTGGAGACATTACCTCTATGGAGTAAGGTGTGAGGTGTATACTTATCATAAGAGCCTAAAGTATATTTTCACTCAGAAAGAACTGAATATGAGGCAGAGGAGATGGTTAGAGCTCCTAAAAGACTACGATATAGAGGTTAAATATCACCCTGGTAAAGCAAACGTGGTGCCTGATGCATTGAGTAGAAAATCTACTGGATCCATAGCCTGCCTACTTACACAATAAAAGAGACTCCTGGAAGAGCTCGACGGACTACAAATAGAGGTGGTACTACCAGGAAATCAAACCCACTTAGCAGCACTCCAAACCTCTTCATCATTGGTCGATTGGATCAAGCAACAGCAGAAGGACGACCCTGAACTTATGAAAATAAGGAAAGGTGTGGAAGAAGGAAAGAATAAGGAGTTTTCCCTCCAAAATGAAGTGTTGTGGTATGGGAATAGACTCTGTGTACCAAATGCAATAGCTCTCAAAAGAGACTTGCTGAAGGAAGCGCATAATTCTACACTTGCTGTTCACCCTGGAAGTACGAAAATGTACCATGACTTAAAAACCCATTATTAGTGGAATGGAATGAAGAGGGACATCGCGGACTGCATAGCACGATGTCTTACATGCCAGAGGGTGAAAACTGAGCATTAGAAGCCTAGAGGGCTACTTCAGCCCTTGCCAATACCGGTATGGAAATGGGAACACATCACCATGGATTTCATGATTGGAATGCCAAGAACCATCAGACAACATGACGGTGTGTGGGTCATAGTTGACAGATTGACCAAGGCCGCACACTTCTTACCCATCAAGGCCACTTTCACCTCTGAGCAACTGGCTAACCTATACATTAAGGAGATAGTTAGACTGCATGGTGTGCCACTCAGTATTGTGTCAGATCGTGATACCAAGTTTGTATCTCGCTTCTGGCAAGGTTTTCAAAGAGCAATGGGCACAGAACTACGTTTAAGCACGGCCTTCCATCCTCAAACGGACGGTCAATCTGAAAGAACCATTCAAACCTTAGAGGACATGTTGAGAGCCTGTGTACTCGAGTACGCTGGAGCTTGGGATCATAACTTGCCCCTGATCGAGTTTGCGTACAATAATAGTTACCACGCCAGCATAGGCATGGGCCCTTTCGAGGCATTGTATGGTAGACGTTGCAGAACTCCTATTTGTTGGAATGAAGTAAGAGAAAGGGAACCTTCCAAGGTCAAATTAATCGATCAAACGATTGAAATAATTAAAACAATACGAAAAAGGCTGCAAGTCGCCAGAGTAGACAAAAAAGCTATGCGGACATTAGGAGAAAGCCATTGGAATTCGAAGTTGGAGATCATGTGTTCCTCAAAGTGTCTCCACTAAGAGGAAGCATAAGGTTTGGGCAAAAAGGAAAACTGAGCCCGAGATTTATTGGACCGTTCGAAATCTTGCAGAGAGTGGGATTGGTTGCATACCGATTGGCCTTACCGCCCCTATTGCAAGGCATTCACGATGTATTTCATGTATCCAATCTTCAGAAGTATGTTTCAGATCCCGATCATGTCATTCGATATGAACCCCTACAAGTTAAAGAAAATCTCACCTATGTTGAAGAGCCCATTTGGATTTTGGAGAAAGCAAAGAAAAAGCTCAGAAACAGGAGCATTTCCTATGTTAAGGTATTATGGAAACATCACAAGGTGGCGGAAGCAACTTGGGAGCTGGAAAGCGAAATGCGTGAGAAATACCCCGCGCTATTCCCTTCAGGTAAACCAATTTCGAGGACGAAATTCCTTTAAGGGGGGGAGAATGTTAGGGCCACGCTATCGTTTTACTGCTGATCAGTTGTTCTAGTTGCTAAATTTATAAAGTTGCCTTGAATTATTGTTCAACAAAGATATTAAGTCAGGCGTGTGCGTTTGTAACTATTAATTTCACTAAAAAGAATGATTATTTGATTCATATTATTGTTGACGTTACTTAATTATAAAAACTTTTGAATCAACGCTGGCTCGAGCATTTAAAATCGTTTTCGTTTCATTTAATTAACTTTCGAAGTTTGATTAAAGATGTTAATTGTAGGATGTTTCGACTCGAGTTTAGACTATTCGTTAATAAGTTTGGGGTTGGAACCTGGCTGAAGCATGTTAGTTGAGCCAAAAAAAAAAAAAGAAAAATCCGACAAAAAGGGGGGGACTATCGGGCCAGGGAACCCGAAACACCCCAAACCCCCCCTCTCTCTCTACCGTAGCTCTCTCTCTCTCTCTCGAATCTCTCTCTCTCTCACCGGCGACCAGCTATCTGGCGCTGCCACTGGCCAGCACGCGTCACCGGCGAGAGAAAGGGACGATTGGTCCCCCACACCACGCGTCTCAGCCGCCCGTTCCTCCACCAGATTTCCTACACTTCGCACAGCCCCACAGCCACGCATTTGCTCGCCTAAAACCGACCGTCCACGCGCCGGGAACCGACGACCCACCTCCATCCCAGCCTCCTCTATAAATTAGAGCCAAACCGAGCCCCAAACCGCCACAAAGCACCACCGTTCGAAAGGGACTAGGGTTTCGAAATTGAGGTTCTCAGTTGGGGTTCGGGGTTTGCTGAGAAGGGCGTCCACCCACGAGCGTTTCAGGTCGATTTGAGCACGGTTAAGTGAGTATTACTCCTCTCCTAAACTAATATTAATTTTCAAACGAATTTCACCAGTTTAATGATGCATGTTAGCCTAGGTTTGCTTCAATTCGTGTATGATGCTTGTTGAATGACCTGAATTAGCTATTACATGCAAGTGAGTTTGATTCGAAATTGTTTGAATGTGGGTAGCCCGATTGGATTCAACTAGCTAATGCATGTACATGAAACTTAATTGAATTTGTTACATGTGGTTGGCTTAAATTCGATTAAAATTAGCTAATGTATAAAAAGAATTAAAAATGAAGTTAGTTTAACGTATTTAGCATCGATTCAAGTTAATTAGTTGATGCATGAAAAAAGAATTAAAAATGAAGTTAGTTTAACGTGTTTAGCATTGATTCAAGTTAATTAGTTGATCCAAATTAAAAACGAAGTTAGTTTAACGTGTTTAGCTTCGATTTAAGTTAATGAGTTATTGTATGAAAAAGAATTAAAATCGAAGTTGTGTTAACGTGCTTAGCTTCCATTCAAGTTATTTAGCTAATATATGAAAAAGGATTAAAATCGAAGTCCTTCTAACATGTTTAGCTTCCATATGAGTTAATTAACCAATGCATGCAAATGAGCTAATTTCGAGATTAATGAAATGTGTTTAGCTTCGAATCAAGTGGATTAGCTAATGCATGTTAAAGGAGTTAGTTTCGAAGTTATATAAACGTGTTTAGGTTCGATTCGAGTTAAATTAGCTAATGCATGCAAACGAATTAAATTCGAAGCTATTGAAATATGTTTAGTTTTCATTCGAATTTCTTTTTAGTACATTCATGCTTAGGAAAGTTACTTCGAAATGCATCGTATATGTTTATAATCAAATTATGTTTGATTTACTTAATAAAGTGTTGTCGATTTATGGATAAATGTGGCTATATGTACGCTTGTTGTAACGCACCGCTGAATGGTGCTGGTTGCTCAGGTAAGAGCCTAAACCTCACTCCCTTTTACATAACCTAATATGATAATATGACGTGAGTAATAAATCGATGAATCGAGTTGGTAGTTGGATGGTTTGAGGAAAGAATTATGAGCGTTCGAGGTTTTGTGGTACGGTGCAAGTGAGGAGGGAGATTGGGTTGTGAATTGACCGCAATCGTGTGGATTGCGAGGCCATGTGTGGTTCACTATGTTGAAATTTTTATGAAGTGCTTAAATGTGATATGTGTAAACCTCTTTCCTGTTGTATGTCTAAAATGTAAAGTGTGTGTACAAGTGATGTTTTGACAAAGAATATTTCACGTGTTTTTAAACCCAAAAGTAGCCATGTCTAGTAACGAGCTACGGCCTATTTTAGCTATTCAAATAGTGTTTGGGAGGAATCCCTAAAGCTTTTTTTTAAAAAAAAAAGATGTGAGTTATATGTTGAATGATTTTATTATTTGAAACACAAAGTTATTAGCCGTCATGGCCGATACGCTTTAAGTGGCTAAGATAATGTGCTGCGGATAATATGATATGATATGAACCATGTTAACCTAGGGGAAGGTCTGGAAACCCTAGAGGCCCTGACGAGGGTTAATGTAATGGTCCGATATGTTATGTAGTCATCCTAGGTGTAGGAGCTTAAGCGTGAGCGTTAAGTCTCACTATGGGGTCGAGAATAGTTCTCACCCAATCAGCACCCTGTAATGATCTTGTGCGAGAAGTATTTTCCTACCAAGATAAGAAAAGCAATTGGCCTTTGCCATTTTATAGGTTTTAAAGAAAAAGAATGTTTTACGGGCCCAAAGAGGCCATATGGAATGAATATGGAATGCTTATAAGGGTCGTTTTACGACGAATACGAAATGCAAACTCTTCCAAAAGATTGAGAACCTCAAAGGTTATGAAATGCTTTCAAATGTTCAAAGAAAGTTTCATTACAGGTTTAAAGAAAATGTTCTTAATTATGTTGAATGTGACTTCAAATAGAATATGTGACATGCTAGTGAATCATGAAATGACAATCAAATGTGCCAAGTGAATACATAAGTCATGGCTTGTCCAATGTTCATGTTCTAGAACCTGTGTCCTATAATATGTTGCCTAATACCATGTTAGTATTAGCTAAATGCTTGATAAGTGGATATTATGAGTAATATTGCTTGTAAAGGTTTTGTTTTAAGGAGTGGAGGAACACTCACTGAGCATGTGGTGGCT